>BSBK01003020.1:1590000-1670000 GCA_027943335.1 Chamaecyparis obtusa
CACAAATATTTAACGTGGTTCACCCAATCTTGGTGTATGTCCACCAAACAAAGAGTTTGATCTTATTTTCTTATCCAACAAAGAGAAGATTACAGGATTACAGTTTGATAAATTTTACATTACACTGTCACATATTTATATACCCTTTAGGTGGTTTACTAATGCCGGTTAACAAGGTTAACCCTGACCCTAAAAGAATATTCTCGTAATATCCACTCATACTCATACACGTACCTGTATTCTCATACGTACAATAAATGGGAGGGGGGGGGGGCTTGGGCCCCCTATTACAGCAACACTTCGCATTGGCATATGATGGCGCTTCTTGCCAACACCTCCACCCAATGAGTTTACAATCTAAGCATGATCAATCACCAGATACCAACAATCTCCCACTTGGAAACTGATCAAGATCCACACCAAAACAATCTCCCACTTGGAGACTGATCTTGTAGCAACACCATTGCACCCGAAGCTCCCAATGGATTGGCACATCTTGGACTTTGTTCTTTTTATTATTTTTAGTCTTGAAGACCAACCGAAGTTGAAGAGGATTTCAACTTCTCCCTTGTCACTTCCTTTGTAAACATATCCATTGGATTTTCATCTGTATGCATGTTTTCCAGATTTAACTGTCCATTAACCAATATCGACCGAATGAAGTGATACCTCAACAATATGTGTTTGGTCTTTGAATGCAAGGAAAAATTATTTGCAAGATGGATGGAACTTTGGCTATCTGTAAATAGATAATTTTAAGTCTGTAATTTTCCCAACTCTTCCATGAAAAATTGTAGCCATATCATCTCCTTAGCTTTCTTTGTAGTAGTAACATACTCTGCCTCTATACTGGATAAAATAACAACCTTTTGCAATTGAGAAATCCAACTCAATGTTGTCCCACCAATAGTAAATACATAACCTATGGTAATCCTCCTGGTATCTAAATCCCCTACCAAATTTGAGTCAACATAACCTTTTAATCAGTATTAGAGCCCCCAAAACATAAACATTTATTGGATGTACCTCTCAAATATCTAAGAATCCACTTTACTGCATTCCAATGTTCAACTCTAGGATGACTCATATAATTGCCAACACCTCCTACAACATGTGCAATATTTGGTCTAGTGCATACCATGACATACATCAAACTACCTACAACTGAAACATATGATACCTTGGACATTTTGTCTTCCTCCTCTTGTGTCTTTGGACACATATTCTTAGTCAATTTGAAATGACTAGACAAAGGTGTAGTGACAACTTTTGCATTCTCCATATGGAATCTTTGTAACACCTATTCAACATAATCAACTTGAGATAGAGTCAATTTTTGTTCTTCCTATCTTTTCAAGTTTTCATACCAAAGTTCTTTTTGTTTCTCCCAAATCCTTCTTACCAAAAGAATGTGCTAACTGTCATTTCAACCCCTTAATGTGATCCATGCTAGACCCTTCTACAAGCATATCATCAACATATAAACATAAAATAATCTAGTTATCATCATCCAACCTCTTAAAATAAACACAATGGTTGGAATTAGACTGACTGTAGCCATGCTCAACCATAAAGATATAAAATTTAATATATCATTGTCAAGGTTCTTGCTTCAAGCCATATAAAATTTTCTTTAATCTGCACACTAAGTTCTCCTTATCTTTGACCTAAAATCCTTTTGGTTGTTTCATATATATTTCTTGTTCCAAATCACCATGAAAAAAGGTTTTTTTAACATCAAGTTGTTCCAAATGAAAATCTTCAGTAGCCACAATATTTAAAATTGTGTGTAAGTCATTTTTACAATTGGAGAAAATATCTCATTAAAATCAATGCTCTTTTTTTGTGCAAATCCATTTACAACTACCCTAGATTTAAATATTTTCTTACCTCCATCCCCCTCTTTCAACCTATAAAATCATTTATTTGGTAAAGCCTTTTTACCTATAGGAAACTTACATAATTACCAAGTCTAATTTTGCAGCAATGAGTCCATTTCTTCTTCCATTGCAAGCTCCCATTGAATACTTTTATCCACCTTCATAACATCAGCATATCCTTTTGGTTCACCAACATCTATTAATAAAATAGAATACAAAGAGGGAGAGAATCTTTCAGAAGGTCTACTTAGCCTTGTTGACTATCTAACATTCATTGGGGTTGTGGTATTTTTCGTTACTGTGGAGCATGAGGGATGACTGGAACATCATCTTTTGGAGTATCATCTAGTACTACATAATCATTTTTCTTCTCATGCTTCTACAACTGCTATTTGTACAAGACATTCTCATTGAATATGACATCCTTGATTCTTACAATTTTATATTTTTCAACATCCCAAAGCCTATAGATAAATTTATGAATGTCATATGCAACAAATATACATTTCTTTGACTTATCTTCTAGCTTGGTTCTATTTTTATAATCTATATGTGCAAATGATTCACAAACGAAGGTTTTGAGAAAATAATAACTTACCTTCTTACAGGTCCATGCTTCCTCGGGAATACCACAACCCAAAGGAGTATAGGGACCTCTATTGATTAAATAAACAAAATTATTTACATCCTCTTCCCACATTTTTAAGAGTATCCCAACATGAAACCTCATACTCCTTGTACACTCCATTATTGTCCTATCCATGCATTCAACCACTCTATTTTTTTGTGGAGTCCTTGGAACCATTTTTTTTTCCTACGAATACCATTAGAGGAACAATAATCTTCAAATTATTTTCTGCAATAATCACAACCATTATTAGATCCGAGACATTTCAGTCTTTTAGCAGTCTCATTCTCAACCAAGCTTTACCATTTTTTAAAAGTTTCAAATACATCATATTTCTGGCTAAGGAAATAAATCCATACTTTCCTAGTTGCATCATCAATGAATGAAGCATAATATAGAGAGCCACCAAGGGAAGATACTTGAGTTGGTCCCCATACATCCATATGAAAAATCTCTAATTTATCATCTTTCTTTTCCTTCCCACTTTTCAAAAAACTAACTCTCTTTTATTTTCCATACACAACCTTCACAGAAATCCATATTGACACATTTTAGACATGGTAAGAATTTCTTTGAATGAAGTAGTTTCATACCTTTTTCACTCATGTGCCCAAGTCTATTGTTCCATAGTGTTGTTTCAAAATTCACAATGACTGTTTCATATTCTACCTACTCAACTGTAGCAACTATTCCTAAACACTAACTTTTCTTTGTAATAATTAAAGTAGAAGGAACAATATGACCCATACAAAGATATAAGGTGCCTACTTTCACACCTTTTTCTACTACTAAGGAACCTTTTGAAACATTCCAATTTTTATCATTAAATGTAACCGTGTAAACTTCATCACCTAGTTGCCTTGCTAAAATTAAATTCCTACTCAGCCTTGGAATATGCCTTTCCTCTTGTAGTAGCAAATGATTCCCATTCTGCAACTTAATCTTAATTCTTCCATTTCCAACAATCTTACAAGGTTCATTATCTCCCAAATAGACTAGCCCAAAATCCCCTTGTACATAATCAAGAAAATGACTTCTATGGGGTGTAGCATGAAATGAGGCCCCTAAATCTAGAACCCATGAATAATCAACATTTTCTAGGGAAAGAAGATACAAATCCTCTTCAGATTTATTACTTAGCACATTTGCCTCCTTATCGCCTTCTTGTTTATCTCCTTTATTCTTCTGGGACTAACAATATTTCTTCTTATGACCCAGTTTCCCACAATACCAGCAATCATTTGGTCCTCTGGATTGAGACCTCTCATCCTTTGATTTTCCTCATGATTTCCCATGACTTCTAGAATTTTTTTCTCTCTCCCTTAATCTGCCTCTACTTTCTACATTCAAAACACTACCTAATGTGGATCCACTTGAGCTTTTCCTACAAATATTCTCACTCAGAATAGTACCAACATCATCATCAAATTTTAGGGTATTTAAACTAGAAATAGAGATACTAACAACCATTACCAATCCATTCTCATCTGTGATTCTATCCACATGTTTCCACTTCTATAACCTCAGAATTGTTTCAGCAATGATCTCCCTCTCAATCAATATGATTGAGTAAGTTGACTGAATCGTACATGCTCCCTCTGAAGCTCAAGCTCATCAATTTCTTGACTTTCCTGAAGATATCAGTCTCCCTCTGAATCTTAAATTTTAAATATTTTCAAGTATTTCCTTTCATAAGGTGAGCCCATTAACTCGTATCCATCATCCTTCTTCATAGCATATTGGTTTCATTCTAATCCTTGTGTTAATTTTCTTCTTTACTAATCACATCTCATTATGATAACTACTGATTAGATGTTGACTTCATACATTATTGGTATTTGATTTAAGTGATGGGAATGATATCTCATATATATCTTTCTGAGTGATGGGATTGACATCTTTCCTTCTGTGACTTAAAAACTATTCTGATTAATAGTTAATGTTCTATTTACTGAATTCAAATTGACACAATGTTCTCCTGAAACAGTCTCTCTACCAATTATCTGCCACAACTTTGTCCCAAGTAAAAAATAGAGATATATATTCCAAACAAGTCTATACAATTCCAAATCTGTGGACTGTTTAGAAAGAATTATGGCTGCGCTTCTAGCTTGTTTTAAAGATCCTCATGCATCTTAATATATTTCTTTTTGTACTCCCTTTTTCTATTCTATAGAAAAATACAATCATCCATACTCGGGCTTATTCATTCAATCATTCTTCCCTTTTTAATTTCAAAAATCAAAGTGACACAGTGCACAAAACGTAGTTGAGAATATATAAGTATTGAAAGGAAGTTATGGATCCATTGTCAACTGCCAACCGGTTGCAAACATAACAAATCAGTTATGTCCCCTTGTATTGGACCTTATTTAATGTCTTAAACTAAAATTTGGTTTGTAGTCAGAAATGGAAACTTTAATTGGATCCTCTTAACATTTTATCATCGAGTTTATATCTGTAACGGAAACATGGATCAGATCACTTGCTTTGGTCTTTCAAATATAATATCTTCTCTTATGAACAATTATAACTAACTGATTCTTCCAATCTAGGGATACTTAGATTGATGATTATATCTGATTTTGTAACTCATGAACCTGTTGTAATCGTAATTGGTTTGCATTCAGGCACCCTTGTTATTAGAAGTATAAATTTCAGTCTCCAAGGAATTAAATGTTTTAGCCACGTATTGGCAATCTTTCCTCCTCTTTGCCTGAGACATAGTAACAATTGTCTACAGTGGTTGATTATATGTTGCCACCATTCAATGATTGGATGTTATGAGACTAGAAGCTGATATTCGATATTTTCAGGTTCACTGATCTAAATCAATGGTTTTGTAATTGTCTACCTCTATTATTTTGTATGTGAATTTTATGCCCATTCGTCTTCCTTTCTTCTTGACCATGTATGTAACCTATCCTTTTTATCCCATATTATGGAATCACTGACTGTGGTAATGTTGCGAGTTCTCCTTATTGTTGATTCATCGTTGACTGGGTTTGATCACTAAACTATAAGTTGTGTTTCACCTTGGGCGTAGAAGACTTGGACTGGATTGCTGCGTAGTATTTCTAATGTCTTCTTCTCAATTTCCCATGGTCTTTTTTACTATGATTTCTCCATATTTTATGTCGCTTGTTGGCTGTGTTCTCCATTATGGAGTTTTGAATTCATTTGAATCTCCCCGTGATCTTCTTCTTTTTCTTCTGTTATGAAGATGTCTTTTGTCTCTTTCCTCTATAATCCTCCAAATGTACTTATGTGAATTTATATCACTCTTAGTCTATCTATAAATTTGTCTTGTGTGCTATGCTGTATTGTCTTTGAATACGTAAGGGTCTGGACTCGGCATTTGACCGTCTATGTGTTTATTATTCAGAAAAAGTATGGGATGTCTTAGCATCATGGTTCCTTATATTTGAGGTGGCTCGTGATTATGACTGACATGTATACATCTGGTTGTTGATGGTTCATTGAATGGTATCAGTTATGTTGGTAACAACTATCTCCTATTCCACTGTGGAGACCTTTCGGTGCTTGTGTAGACTACACGGTATGAGCCCCACAGAAAAGAAAGCTACTATTGATTGGCATATCTGTGTGCAGTATAGTTTTGAAGATAGATGGCATATGCATATATAGCATTAGTATTGACAGCAACATCAGAGGTGTATTGGTTTCTATTATCACCTAGCTTTATTGTATGCATATTCTTCGACTTCTTATTGCCAGTATTCATTATTTTTAGTCTCAATCAATGATATCCTGTCTGGTCTTCTCCAGACGCAGGGATTTTACCAACCCATAGTAGAATTTTGTGTCTAAATTGATATCGGTGTATTCCTTTACCAGATCTTTCAGGTGTGGATCCTTCTCATTTTCACAAATGTACTTGAAGAATTTCAAAAGGGAATCTTGTAAGCTGCGGATATTCTCCCTCAATGAATCAGAAATATCATTTTTTTCTTGACATTTTCCATGTGATCCTCATGAAACAATTCTCTTAAACAGCTATTTTCTAGGCTGGTAGATTATGAGCGACCTTGACAGAAAAGTAAAAATTATCGGCTCTTTCATTTATGTATCTGTTCGTTCATACTTTTGCTGTGTATTAAAAAACTCTTTAGTTTGATATTCTCTTATAACCTGGCTCTGATACCATGTTATGAAACCTGAATCGTCCTATAGAGAATATATCTGAGTGCTTGTAGTGAAATAGATTACCATTGTGATTGATCTTTTCACCAGCCATTGATATATATTTATATCTTTTGAATAGTCACGTCATGAAGAGTCATGACCATATAACAATAATATAATATGATAATTATGGTAATAACCATAATTAATATAAATATATAATTAACTATAACAATAATATAATATATATATCATTACTATTTTAATAATATAATAATGATAATAATATAATATAAATATCACAACTCTTCATTATTAATATTGTATAATATATATAGATATAATATATGTATATATATAATGACAATACGAATGAAGCTATATCTTAACACTAATTTCTTCATCAAAATTGACGCAGGTCAAGGATGGTGGATCCAATTAAGGACAGTCCAACCTTGCAGCTTCAGAACAACACATCAGAATAACACAACAAGATATATTTCAAAACATATTTTCCATTAACATGCCCGACTGTAAGGCCTTCCGGGTTAGGGCCAATTACAATAAGAAACTATTCAGAAAGATCAAAAAGATCTAATACAACTCCAACTAGTTTAGTTCTGAGATAAATCAACAACTAATGGAAACCCTAAGGAAGATCAGAGCTTGTGCTTGCAAGCCACCAAGCAATCTCCTTGTCTCCAAGTATGCAAACCACTAGGTCTACTATTACAAACTATCATATAACAATTTGATCTGCAAGATCTCACAGGATCTTTTCCATAACTTCACTTATCTACTACCCCTAGATCTACTCTCAGAACCTCCCATTTGATTCCTTAAACAACTACCCAAACATCCTATAAATAATAATAATCAGCCACAAGTCGGCTAGATGACACAATTAACTCCTACAAACAAATATTAAATGTAATACAAGTCATCTCTCAAATAGCCTTACAATTATTAAATTCAACATGTCAGCCTCTAGATCCAAATAGGAGAATCCAACAAAATCTACCAACAATAAATGCACCAAGTCGGCCAACCAAACCACCAAGAACTCCAGTCGGTAAGCCAGAACTATCGAGCGCTAGAGAAACAACCGAGCACCAGTGAAACAATTGACCAAGCCAAGCAATACCAAGAAACACAGGCATCACTGAGCACCAGTTCCACCGAGCACAAGAAGCTTCACCGAGTTCCTTTAGTGACTGAGCTTCCTTCAATAACTAAGACCATCAGTTAAGGCTACTGTAATACCCTCCCTTATAGTGATACTTGGACTCTCTAATTTGGACATTCTATTATGATGGTTAGAACTATATTTTTACATTTATGTTTTGTGGATGATGATATGTTTATCAGATGATTAATATGCTCATTTATGGTTATCATTTATATGTTTATGAAATTAAAAAACCATCTATCTTTATATGTTTTATGGAGCTAACCCAAGGATTTGAATCTAACCATTATCATGATGTTTTATGTCTCATGGATATGTGTCTGATGTGTTTTCATGACTCAGGACGAAGTCGTAGTTACTCACTTAGTTGAGGTCCACACGATGTTTCGATCCTAGTCATCTGCTTGTATATATATATATCTGATTTTATGTATATCCATATGTGTATATGTATCTCTTCTTAGTGATGCAGGATTGTAGGTACAAAGTATCATCTCCACCTGGCTTCACAGGTCCGAGCCATCCCTCAAAATCCTCGATTGTTGATGTTGTTATGGAGATATCACCAGGTTCCACAAGAAGGAACTCTACCTTTGATCCTTTTATCCTTAGGCGGGTAGCCCTGAGTCAATCTTTTGTGTGGATGATGCATCTTTGTTTGGTGAATTATGTGGATTTGTTGCTTACTTCTTTGAAAGGTTTATGTTGTGATTAGGGTTATGTATGTAAGGTATCTTTTATGTTATGCTAGTAAATATATCCGTATATATAGATACTTATATATGTACTTATATCATGAGTAAATTATATGGAATGTGATTTTGTAATTGATTTAAATAATAATGTATCTGATTTAAATCATAATATTGACATTAAAATAAATAACTATATTATTAGTGATAATGTGTCTTACCTATGGTATATGTACACATAAGCATATGGGTGCACACATATGCCTATGATTACATATACATTTATGCAAGCTATGTGTGGAAGAAATTATTAATAATAAATAATTAATATTATTTTGGATAGTGAATAATTATTTCCTTCACTATAGTCTAGTAAATAAATAATTTAGGATAGGTAAATATATTACTTAAAAGAAAATTATCTATTACTTTCATCCTTAAATTAAGGAGACATAGATTTAAAATATTATTAAATAATATTTGTTAATCCCTTCATGGGAATAGTTTTGTAAACTTTATTATCTTACATTAATAACCAATAGATGGTTGGGATAGTTGCATCGGTTGTATTTCCCGTGCAACTACTCCCTCCAATATATTTATAGGAGAGATCTCCCTATGTGTAGGGAGTTGGCATGAAGAATAGTCTCTGAGATAAGTTTGATTATTGCATTGATAAGATAGTTTACTTAGAGGAGGTTGGCTGGGAAATTGATCTCAGAATAGGTTTCATTATTGTGTAGAGGACATGGAATTGTAAGAGATTTATGGTGTCTCTGAGAAGAAACTCCATTGCTTGAGAGGATAGTTTATTTGAGAGTACCTACAACGGGAAGGAAATTTGGAAGAGTGCTGGGAGGAGATTGAGAAAGCTGAATCATCCTCCATCAACAATTGTTCTTTGTAGGACTCCAGGTAGGAATCTATCCTAGAGATGAACTTTATTTTATGTGTATTTTTTTTTGTGTGTTTGAACATTATTATGCTTGTTACTCTATGTTTATATGATGTGCTAAACGGTAGAAGTATATGTTAGTTTGTCTACTTGGTTGATTAGGATAATTACATTGGTGTTTTAATGTATTATGTTGCACAGATTATTGTACTTCTTTTATGCTTTGGTGTAGATGCATTTGGGTGTGTTGGAAGAGTCTAGAGACTCCTTAGGACTTTGTTTGTATGTCCTTTAATGTTCAATAGTTCTAAAGGTATTTCTAGACCTTAGAAAAAAAAAACTTCTATTTCCTTCATTAGTTGTATTCTAGCTTAGAGGCCTGTTTTATATTCCTAGATCTTGAATAGGTTTAGGTTGATGGTAAGTAGAATCTAAGGGTCATTTTAGCATGGAAATTGGGAGATCTCAAATGGGTCTTGCCCAGATTAGGCATCCATAGCCCCCATAATGCCCAGTTTTACCTGCAGGTCAGATTTGTTGGTCATTTTTAAAAATTTTCTGTCATTCTGTGCAAATGCACAATTACCTTTAACATATGCTCAGTTACATAAAAAAATTGTGTAGATGCCTTAACTAGATGCAAAGCTCTGTTAAACCATTGCGTAGTAACCTAACTCAAATGCACAGTTACCTCAAAACCAAATGCACAGTTACCTTGCACAAATGCATAGTTACTTTACACAAATGCACAGTGACCTGACTTAAATGCGCGGTTACCTTAAATAAATGTGCAGTTACCTTACAAATGCACAGGTACAGGAGATGAATGCACATGACTGCAAAATATAAATGCATAGTTTGATCATAGGTTAGGGTTTAGGTAGGATTTAGTTTGATCCCAAGTTAGGGTTTAGAGAGGATTTATACAAATATAACATTGAGTATAAGTTTGTTACTTTAATTTCTTATACTTTAAGTTATATTTGTATAAAGAAATTAGGTACTATTTAGGATGATTGAGATAGGTTTCAGCTTCATAGGAGTTAAGGTACAACTTCTAATTTTTGTGTTTTCCAAAAAAAAAAAAGACTTATGGAATTTTTGTATAAACTATATATGTTCATTACTTGTTTGATGGAGGTTACATGGTGTATTTAGAGGCTTAAATAGAGTTAGAAAGTGTGTAGGAAACATGATTATGGTTTAGGATTTTCTAGGAGGATCATGACCACTCTAGGCCTCCCTAAACGTTCCTAATTTTCCTAAACATCCCTAAACTATCCTATTATTTTCTATTCCTTGATGCAGTTCTCAAATGTGTTTATGATGTGTTTTTACTACATGTATGATGTATTTGTGATGTGTGGGTTAAGGGTAGAAAACCTAACAACACTAAGTGAGTGGCTCTTAGTGTGGGGCCGGGGCCCTAAGTGGCTAGTACCAGGATAACCGACTAAGAGTTGTGTTAACAAGTGATAATTTAATTAAAACTTATGGGAATGGGTTCAAACACTAAAAATATTAATATGTGCCTCGCTCATGCCATTAGTGCTAGTAAAGGCTATGGATGGGAGTGGGAGAAGGTGCCTATGCATAGGTACAATCGAATGGTGCTTGTTTGTACGAAAGGCATTCGATTTTTTACGTGCCTACTTGGGGCCCGGGGCCCAGAGTGGCTAGTACCAAGACAACACAAGGGGTGAGGGCTATGTGATGACACTCACTTAGGTTGTTGCTTAGAGTTTCTACCAAGCCTTAGAACCTTTGGGAAAATATTTATACTTTGATCTTCTTTTCATTTTCTATTTGGGAAAGGTTACCCAACCCTAGGTATGGCCTAGCTATCCCTTCTCTGTGGAACTCGGTGTTTATCTCCTAGCATGGGGTAGTGGGCCTTTTGGTATCCATGTGGTTGGGTGACAAATATTTTTATCGAGGTACCTTTTTGCAGATGTAGTGCTTAACGATTCATGCTTGCATAGTGTTCCAGTTTTGAAGAATGAAGACTTGTATTTATCTTTCGTGATGTAAAATTATTGTTACCTCCCAAGAGGAGATGAATGTAATGTAATCATTAATGTATTTCAAAATGTTGTATTTGGAATGGGTAGACTTAGGAAAAAGGAAAAAGGGAAAGCATGAACTTTATGTATAAGATATATGTTGGAAAAGAAAAGGATTTTGTAACATTTCAAGTAAAGTAGTATGTTGTCATTATTGATTAAGTGAAAAGCTATTGAAAAAAAAATATTTGCAATGTATCAAGTGTTTAGATGACTCTATTATATGATATTAATGTTTTAAATGTTATATCATTCATAAAGGACACTTAGGAATATAGATGGATTTAAATGGCAAATTGAATTGAAAGTACTTTATATTTCTTTATAAAGAATCTACAAATGTTGGGATGTAGTTTTCTTAAGAAATAAATCAAGTTGTTAGTACACTATATGGACTTAATGATTTTTACATTAGATGAAAAGGGAACCTTGGAGGAATCTAAGTTAATCTATGTTTTATTTATTTAATTATTTTAAAAATTCAAAATTTTTCATAAAACTTTACTTAGGTTTTCTTTTACAAAGAGAATCTTTGTTCTCTTCCCCGATTCCCTTGCGGTGCATGACAGCTACAACCGAGTAACACCAGCCAAGTAACACACCACCATGTAGATTCACCAAGGACCCAAGAATGCCCCTGCATCAGACACCCCAGGTTCAAAAAGATGTTCATATGTGAGAAGAACATCTTCTGAGATTCATCACATAAACCCAAAACTAGTTCTTCACATACTGATGTAGGAGCATCCTGGGTGTAAGAGCAATCTTGCATCACCCAAAAATATTTTTGTTTTCTTTTCAATAAGGGCTATCTTGTGCAGAGCTGCTATTTATGGAAACTTACTATTTTTAGTAAGTTGGTCATATGATCTCGGAATGTTCTGATTTCACAATTGGAGGTTCCTCTTAGTCATATCAGCCTACCAATTGAGTTTAATTGCCACATCATCTGTATTGGTGAGGTTATTGAGGTTTTTGGGTATGAAATATTTTAGGTCAATTTTGAAGGCCTTAGAGGCTCTGAATCGCGATCGACCCCTAGCTGACTGGAACTTGCACAAATCAAACACTATAGATCTCGTCCTGACGTTTCTGAAAAGTGGTTATAATAGATAAACAGAGCTATGGTTAGAAAGTTATGGCCTTCGAAAGTTGGGCTACCTAAAAGCATATTTTGTATTTCTTTTGAGCTGACCCTATTGTAAAAATTGTGTAAATAAAATAATTCTATGTATAGTCGGTCTTAAGGGCTAAATTTCTAGAACCTTTTCGGGCGGTGGAAATTGCCTATATAAAGAAGGCCCGTAGTGTTGTCTAGGGCAGTTTTGGGTAGATCTGGGTAATGATTCAAGGCTTGTTCTACAAAATATTGTAAAGGGAATGCCCATGTGGCTTTGCATATTGTAATTCTGAAATTTGTAATTCCACATTTGTGGAGATAATAAGAAGCCCATTTTCTGTTCTTGCAAATTGTTGTTGTTTCTCTGTTTCTGTTATGTGTTTGTGGTATTAAGGGGAGCACCCTTCATCACATACATGTCCCCCATCTCTTCATTTTGCATACTCTTCCACTTCATCTTCCTCTATCTTTTCAAGTCTTTCCTTGACAACACACAAGTCTGTTCTCCAAACTGATCATTCATTCTCTCAGGATCTACCAACTCAACTCAGCTACCAATACTCAGACTTTTCCTATCAAGTGTTGTATCCAACAAAGGCATTAGGGAAACTTCCTATCATCCTTCTCAATAGTAAACATATTATTCACACAATCTTACATAGCTTTGCAATCATATTGCCAAGGTCTACCGAGAAATATATCACAACTATTCATCTCCACAGTATCACATAACACAAGATCCTTATACAAGCCAATCTAAACATTAATAAAGAATTGTTCTCTTACTTCCAAAGCATGATCATCTTGCAACCAGCCAATCCTATAAGGATGTGGATGTCTCATTGTACTCAAACCAAGTTTCTAAACCATGTCCTCAGCAACAATGTTATTAGTACTACCACTATCAACAATAACATCACAAAGTTTACCTCTAGACTTGCACCAAGTCCTGAACAAGTTACTCCTCTGAAAAGGTTCCTCCTTTGTAACAAGTAATGTTCGCCGAACTAGCAAGTTCTCAAATTTAGGTTCATTCTCAACATTTTCATTCACTACAATAGTTTGTTGGTCACCAAGCTTCTTCTATGTACACTCAAAAGAATGGTGTCCTTTTTCACCATAGTTATAACAAGTTCCCTTAAAGATAACTCTACCTATCTTCTTCTTCGGTTCTATAGGTTTCTATTCATCTTTTGCAGTCAGTTTATCCTTCACCAAGTAATCAATCTTTTCCTTCCCTCAGGGATTACTATGTTGTTTCCTCTTCAACTTATCTTCTGCCTTTAGAGAATACTGATAAGCATCTTCAACAGAATCAATCTTCAACATACCAAGCTCATCCTAAATATTGAATCTCAAACCATTCACATACAAAGCTACCTTTTCCTTACCAAGTTCTCTGTGTCTAGACTGAATAGTAAGTTTTTAGAACTCCTCGGTATAATCTTCAATAGTCAGATCCTTCTGTTTCAGATTCTAAAACTTCTTAAACAAGTCAAGCTCATAGTTAGCAGGTATGAACTTAGCTTTCAACTTAGTCACCATCAACCTCCACTGATTGATCTTCATTTCACCTTCATCTTCTCTATCTCTTTGTAATTCTTTCCACCAAAGAGAAACATGTCCTTTCAATTTCATCTGTGCCAATCTCACTCGAAGAGGATCTTCAATTTCTTCCAGCTCAAAGAAATCTTCAAGTTCACCAATCTAGTCGATCAAGTTTTCGGGCTTCAAAGTACTAGAGAAAGTAGAAACTTCTATTCGGTAACTATTACTTAATCGAGCTCTAGATCTATGCAATTGAGAAGTTTTGTCTTCACCAGATCTATCCCTCCAGTCATCACCACTAGATCTAGTAGCTTCAAAGTCTTCAACAACTTCCTCATAACCATCTTCAATACCAACATTCTGAGGTACACTAGTCATATCTCTCATGATCTCGACAACCATGTCATTCTTCATCAACTCCATCTCTGATTTAAAATCAGATTTCACCTTCTCTGTAATCCTAGATTCCACAGTATCATAGAGATCCACAATCACTCTAGGGTCCAATCTTCTTGGAGGAATCCTTAAAGATAAGAGAAACCCTCTACGAAAAAACCCTACACTGACCACCTTGTGGAAACCTCCAAGTTATATGCAAGTCACATCACAACCTGCCACCTCGCACAAACAACTAGGCCAAGATTCCACAAGTTCAGTACCATGAATCTACAACCCAGATCATACGATCTCTTCGCCAACAAGATTAACTTCACAAGATCAGCCTTGCTAGGTTAACCTTTTCTCAACAAGATCAACTCAGCTCTGATACCACCTGATGCAGGTCAAGGATGGTGGATCCAATTAAGGACAGTCCAACCTTGCAGCTTTAGAACAACACAGTGGAATAACGCAACAAGATATGTTTCCAAACATATTTTCCATTAACATGCCTGACTATAAGGCCTTTTGAGTTAGGGCTAATTACAATCAGAAACAATTTAGAAAGATCAACATGATCCAATACAACTCCAGCTAGTTCAGTTCTAAGACAAATCAACAACTGATGGAAACCCTAAGGTAGATTAGAGCTTGTGCTCACAAGCCACCAAGCAATCTCCTTGTCTCCAAGTATGCAAACCACTAGCTCTACTATTACAAACTATCAGATAACAATCTGATCTGCAAGATCTTGCATGATCTTTTCCACAACTTCACTTATCTGCTACCCCTAGATCTTCTCTCAGAACCTCCCATTTGATTCCTTAAACAACTACTCAAACATCCTATAAATAATAATCATCAGCCACAAGTCGGCTGGATGACATAATTAACTTCTACAAACAAATATTAAATGCAATACAAGTTGGCTCTCAAATAGCCTTACAATTATTAAATTCAACATGTCGGCCTCCAAATCCACATAGGAGAATCCAAAAAAACTACCAACAATAAATGCACCAAGTCGGCCAACCAAACCACCAAGAAGTCCAGTCGGTAAGCTAGAACTACCGAGCGCCAGAGAAACAACTGAGCACCAGTGAAACAACCGACCAAGCCAAGTAATACCGAGAAACATAGGCATCACTGAGCACCAATTCCACCGAGCACAAGAAGCTTCACCAAGTTCCTTCAACGACTGAGCTTCCTTCAATAACTGAGACCATTGGTTAAGACTGCAACCGAGTAATACCGGCCAAGTAAAACACCACCATGTAGATTCACCGAGGACCCAAGAATGCCCTTGCATAAAAAATTGACATTAATAGAAGATAATTGAATGGTAACTATATTAAACTCATTTAAATGATAAAAAATTGACCCACCCTCTACCATTTTCATATTAAATAAATGCTTCATAAGAAATAACTTATTCGAAGCATAAGGTTTTTCATACAACTTCACTAGGGTTTCCATCAACTCTTGAGTTGTCTTTGCTTTTGTAATATTGAATGCCACTGATTGTGCTAGGCATAAATGAATACTACCAAGTTCCTTTTTGTCCATAATATATCAATCCTCATCAGACATTCCTTTTAGTTTTTAAGATTTTCCTCCCAATGGCCGCCATAAATCCTTCTGATAGAGGTAGTCCTCCATTTGTATTTTTCAAAAATGAAAGTTCTACCCAATAAAATTCTCAACCTTCAACTTACCCTCATCTTCCATTACTCCCACTAAACCATGAGACTCCCACTCAACTGTGAGACTCCCACTCAACCATGAGACCTTTTTCTAGAGGGTAACTAAAAAACTTGTTCTAATACCACTTTTTAGGATCAGAAGATAGAAATCTAACATTTACATGCAAATATAACCAATTATGCAAAAGAATAAAACACACAGAAATAGAAAAAGAAGACACAAATATTTAATGTGCTTAACCCAATCTTGGGTCACGTCCACCAAACAAAGAGTCCAGTCTTATTTTATTAAAAAACAAAGAGAAGATTACAGTCTGATCAATTTTACATTACACTTTCACATATTTATATACCCTTTAGGTGGTTTACTAATGTCGGTTAAAAAGGTTAACCTTAACCCTAAAATAATTTTCTCATAATATCCATTTTTACTTATACACGTACCCATATTCTCGTACATACATACTCTCATACGTACATATTCTCATATGTATGAGAATGTGGGGGGGGGGCTTAGGGCCCCTATTATGGTGGCACTTCACATTGACACCTTCACCCAATGAGTGTAAAATCCAAGCATGATCAGTCACCACATACCAAAAAAATATAAACTAGAATAAAGGGAGTAATAAACTAAAAATCAAGGAGGTTTGAATCCAAAGCTCACTAAAGAGATATAATTTGGGTCATCCCAACTCTTTTGAAGAACAACTAAGCTCAACCAAAGGACACATAGTCATAACTTCTTGTTTTCTCTTATTCTTTAATGGTGAAGCCCTCACATTCCCAAAAAAGATCCACATCTACAATGTCTAGCTCGTTAGATTTTATAAAGGAGAACTAGGAATTTCTAAAGGAATATGAACTAGTTTTCTCTTGTCACTAAAAGAAGATTATTAAGTATTTCCTACTAGGATTATAACTGAAAGGTGCAAGTATTTGTCTTTTTTCCTTGTCCCAAAGTGCACTTTAACTAGCATGAACATGAGATATTAATTTTTACATGGGTACCTCATCAAGTCTAGTTTCTAGGACCCATCCCTTTCATTTTATTCATTGATTATTTAGAGATTTTTGCTTTTCCCTAAGTTTCACATAAATGGAGTTGCCAGAGTAAAGGGTATTTAATTATTCAATTGTTTAATTACTTACATGGGGTATTCACTGAAGGGGCAATACAATACCACATGCATTCATATTGGGGGCTTTAAAATGGGAAAAAAAAGGGGACAATGTATTGCCTAAATAGGAGGGTGGGGGTTTATATAGGGAATGGGGTAGTGGGTGGGTATTAAAGGGGGTGGAAAAAATAGTTTAGGGAAATATTTTTAAAAAATAGGGGGATTCTTTAGTATACCATGAATGCACTTGATATGATTCAGGTTCACTAGGTGAAGCTCGTGATTACTTAGGCCCTTTTGAAACTAGGTACTTAAGCTTACTTGGGTCATTTTTTTGTGTGTATTAAGTCATAAGATGATGAAATATGTCACTATCTATTTTTATCCTCACCTAGAATTTCTCCATGGTTGTTTTTATTTCATTTTATAAGGATTCATTACGATATTATTCACTTATGATGTTTGAACACTAATATATTGATTTATGCTTTTCTGAATCAAAAGCTCTTGGCCTCCATATATTTTCTTTTTCTCTCTTTCCATGATGAATGTTTGATTAGAAATGGTCCTTGAGAGCTATAGGGCTGAATAATAAAATCCAATATTTATTTAGAAATTTTAAGGAATTCAATACATTTGCTGAAATAAGATAGAGAAGAAAAAAAGGTTGATGAAGATAAACAATAGTGGTGGATTTTCCTAGCCGATTTAAAATGTTTTTTTATAAGTAGAATGAAAAAGGAAGATAAAAAGTGATATATTCCAAAAAAAAATAGAGTTTTAGAAATAGTAAAAAGAATACACATGGAAAAAGATGGTGAAAATGCATAGTGGTGTAGGATTGGATTAAAAATTTGGGATAGAAAAAGTAAACATTACTTTTATTTGATGAATCAATCACCCAAATCAACCTAGTTGACCAAATCAAACATGAGAAATGGGGTAGTAAGAAACCTTGTAAAATTCATCACCTTGGATAGCCTTGGTATTAAATTTCCGCTTTTCAATATTTATGGGCCTACTTCAACTTTTGACAAACAGTGGCTATGGATGGATATCGCCCAGTTTATACAAAGCCATCTAGACACACACATTATTCTGGGAGGTGATTTCAATGCTATCCTCAAATTGTCAGAGAAAATGGGTGGAATCTATCCACCATTGAGAACAATCTAGGATTTTTCAAACTTTGTTGAAGATAATAGCCTAATGGACGTTGAACCATCCAATGGGACATATACATGGACTAACAAAAGAGCAAACTTTTCACAGATAGCTGTCAGGCTAGACAGATTCCTCATATCACAAAGTTGGAAATTACTAAAAGTTACATACCAATCAGATCACTTCCCTATTTGTCTGCATATGGCTTCGACATTTCCAGGACAACTTTTTCAACATAGACCATCTTTCAAATTTGAAAGAATGTGGCTGCGACATCCAAACTTTTTATCTCTACTCAGGCAGTGTTGGATCTCTGCCCCACAATCAGAAGGAACCAAAATGTTTCAGTTTGCACACAAGATGAAACATATCAAGAAGTGGATCAAACAATGGAATGAGAAGGTCTTTAAGAATATCTTCAAGGAGAAAGAAGCAGTAAAGGAAAAACTAGAGAACATATACAATACTATTATCAAACAAGGAATGGACAATGACTCATACACCTCACAAAAAATCCTTATGCAAGAATGGGTAGAAATCTATAGCAGAGAAGAGGAATATTGGAGGCAAAAGTCTAGAGAATTATGGTTAAAAGAGGGAGATAGAAATACTAAATTTTTCCATGCTTCGGTTAAACAAAAAATAGCAAGCAACCATATCTTTTCAATTACTAATGCTGAAACTGGCAACTTATTAACAGACCCTCAAAGTATCCAAGATGAAGGAGTCAAATTTTTCCAGTCATTACTAGCCCCACCTCCTATTCCATGTTCAGTACCCCCACCAATGGAGGAACTACTAGATGCAATCCCCACTCTCATCACAGATGCGGATAATTTGAAGCTTTTGGCTCCATTTACCATTCAGGAACTCAAAAAAGTGGTCTTCTCCCTGCCACTAGATAAAGCTCCTGGCCCAGATGGATTTACTGCACTCTTCTTCCAATCATGCTGGGACTGGATTGGATGGGAACTACTGGGTGTAGTTGAAGAATCCAGAATTAGAAAATCCATGCTAAAGAATTTCAACACCACAAATATAGCCATTATCCCAAAAGTTAAAACACCAAATTTTTTTTCAGATTTTCAGCCGATATCACTATGCAATACTATCTATAAAATAATCACAAAGGCCATTTACTTAAGGATGCAACATCTCATTCCTAAACTTGTTTTGCAACCACAAGGGGGTTTTGTCCCAGGCAGGGAAACAATGGAAGGGGCCTTAGTGGCACATGAAGCCCTTCATTCCATCAACAGTAGTAAAACATCTCATTTTGTTATAAAGTTGGACATGATGAAAGCATATGATAGAGTGAAGTGGACATTCCTATTCAAGGTTTTGCAAAAGTTTGGCTTCGCGAAAGGGTGGTGTAAATGGATCAAGGCATGCATTTCTGGAGCTGGCTTCTCAGTATTGATAAATGGTGTTCCGGCTAGTTTCTTTACATCCACACAAGGAGTCAGATAGGGGGACCCATTGTCACCAGTATTATTCATTCTCATGGAAAAATCATTTAGCAGACTCATTCAGAGTAAGAAAGTATCAAGGAAATGGATAGGTGTTCAGATTGGCCAATCAGATTTATCAGTGACTCACTCCCTTTTTGCAGATGACATGTTACTGTTTGGGATAGCTAACATCTCAGAGGCCAGGTAGATTAAAGAAGTATTGGACCTTTATACAACAACCTCAAATCAAAGGGTCAATGCTCTCAAATCTAAAATCTACTTGTTCAACACTAATCAGATTATATCCAATAAAATTGTCAATCTCCTAGGATTCTCAATAGATTTTCTACCATCTGTTTACCTGGGAATCCCATTCTTTATGGGGGTAAATAAAATCAGCTATTGGATGCCTATCATTAATAGGATCAAATCCAGAGTAGTAGCATGGAAAACACGCTGGTTGTCATTATCAGGCAGAATTTTGCTCATTAAATCAGTCCTTTAAGCTATCCCAAATTACTATTTATCAGTCCTCAAAGCACCCCCATCAGTTATTCAGACAATTCAGAAAATGCTAAGAGAATTTTTATGGACATGCAACATGAATGGTGAGAAGAAAATTCCCTTAGTCTCTCTTGAAAAGATGGCACAAGTGAAACAACTAGGAGGAGCAAGGATTCATGATTTGAAAAAATGAAATCAAGCATTTGGGGGTAAGCTAGTTTGGAAAATGTATACCAAACTGAACAACATCTGGTGCCAAATCATGCAAAAAAAGTATTTAGATGATGTAAATCCATCTAGAATTCTCACTGTAGTAGATCCACCGAAAGGCTCAGTCATTTGGGACTTCATGATTTCTTCCAGTGAAATAATATGCAATTTCATTACATGGGAAGTGAACAATGGTTTATCAGTCAAATTTTGGTGTGATTCATGGAATGGGGCAACACCCTTAATTTGAATGGAAGATATAGAGGCCATAGTTACTACTTTAGAAAATATTTGGGGTCCCTATTTAAGTGATTATGTCTCAGCAGTATGTTTATATTCAAATAAGGTAATATGGAAGGATCCTCATGAATTACTTCTCACCCCTCAACAAATTCAATGCTTACAAAAGATCTTCTCTCAAAATGTAGTCTACTTCTCAAAATTGGAAGACAAATTGATTTGGGCTCTGGGGCTAGATGGAAATTTTACCATCAAGGATGGATATAAGATTATCCAACAGAGAGATGCAACTATTAAACCCTCTCATGCCTACACTTTCTATTGGAATAAGTTCACTCTACCAAAGGCAGGCTACTTTGCTTGGTTAGCTTTGAACAATAGGGCACTAACTAGTGAAAGGCTACATAGACTCAACATAGCTGAACCCTTCAAATGCCTCTTATGTGATAACTATCAGGAAGATTCAGATCATCTATTTCTAAAATGTCAATTTGCATAGGATTGCTTGGTTTTTGTCCTTGGGAAGTTGCACTATCCCACACCACTTCCATGCAAGCTTTGGGATCTATTTGAATCATGGCCACAACTATATTCTTCATCCCTCTTCTTTGCTATTTGGAAATGTATACCAACACTAGTGGTGTGGGCAATATGGTGGGAGAGGAACAAAAGGATCTTTCACAAGACCTCTTCTTCAATTCAAGTAGTCACATCTCAGCTAGAGACATCAATATCTAAATTAGTTAATGCAAGTCACAGTAAATTAAAACATAACTTGGTTATGACTTCATGGGATTCATTTATAATTCAAGAATGGAAGCAAATCCATGTACCATTTGGATGGTGTCCCCAAACAACACCTAATAAAATGCATAATAAAGAACTAATCAAATGGATACCACCATCTGTGGGGATTAGCAAAATAAATTTTGACGGCTCCTCAAGAGGCAACCCGAGAATTTTAGGGTTAGGAGTATGTATTCGGGATCACCAAGGGTTACTAATAGCAATAAAAAGCTGCCCACTTCCATTTGGAACAAACAATATGGCAGAGGCCCACACACTGTTTGAGGGACTAATACTGGCCAAAAAGGGAGGTTGTCAGCACATTCAAATAGAAGGGGATTCAATGGTCATAATTTCAGCATGCATTCATCGAGTCTCTCATAATTGGAGACTCACATAAATTCTTCAACAAATATGGCAATTGCTAGACACATTTATTGAAGTCCAAATATCACATACTATGAGGGAGGGTAACAAATTAGCAGATCACTTGGCAAATAAAGGTTGTGGTGGGCATGACAAAGTGTCCTTTAAGCCTAATGTAATCCTAAAACAAGATGATAAGTTACATCATAGTTTCAACACAGACAGAGCAGAAATTATTGGAGACTCTTCAAGTGTGCGGATGTGATACATATCAACATCTAGATTAGCACCTGAAGTTTATTGCTTGGTGGAGAATATTGACAGTGCATCAAGGTTACACTTATGAATTTGTGTGATTGTGCAGATGCTTGGTATACTGATGTGAGTGTATCTTTTTCACTATCTGAAGTCCGTATTAATACGCTGTCACTACCAATTCAAAGTACAAAGATTTTAGTTGGCCTTCAAATTGATAATTAAATGAACTATATGATTTCACAAGGTGCACCCAGTTTCATTATGTGCTCTGTACCACTAACACTCCAAAAAATGATTACAGGAGATATGCCATTAATTGGCACGAAGTATACACATGCATCGGTAGTCTACAAATACTATTATCTCTAGTCGGTCATTCACATTGTGGTGTGAAGTTTATAAAGTGAAGATACCTTGTGAGGTAAGAATGCTACGATTGGAATTGCCTTCCTACCATACTTGTGGGTGCCTCCATGAGGATCTCCTTCCGAGGAATTATAGGGTTTACATTCCACCATAGGGCTCTGAGCTTCTGCTTTTGAATAGAATTGATGGTCTTGAGATTGAGAAAGGTTTCATCTATAATTCGATGCTACATTACAGGGCTGTGCGAAGAGTTATTGGCGAAAGTGTATTGTCGCCGAGGACAAAAATAGTGGTTTTCCCCTCACAACTGGTTTCGATATTTCTCTCTAATGTAATGGATTTGATACAATCGGTGGACTTGGTAATTTTCATAGCTAATAAGGTTGTGCAGCCTCAATAAATTCATGGTGCTCATCTCCTCAAGGCCCTTCAGTGATATGACCTTTGGGTGAGCTCTGCGATGATTGGGGGTTTGTTCCTACACCAGGACATTATGGCGAGTCACGAGCATTTCATGGCGTATGATAGCTTCAAGTGGGCTATGGAAAAGAAGAGTTTTAGGTTAGTAAGCAACAATTTGTAGGTCATGGGTTCGTCTATTGGGTTAGCCTTGGCGAACAAAATTTGCAGAATGGCTCATGCTATTCTGGACCTCATACTTTTTCCACCTCCACTGGTTCAACCTCAGCCGTGCAACATGCTACCCCTTGGCACTGCAAAATAGGTCCCTGACCTGAATGTTTCTATTTCTCCTGGCCACTCCTCTACCTCTAAACCAATAGCATAGAACACACATGATGGATGGGAAATTGACAATGTCATAGCTCCATAGTGGGATGGGAAAAAGCTTGGCCTTCTATTTCACCCATGGAAGAATGATCAAATCAGCATACAGCTGGAGCACATAGGCACGTAACTAGGCCTATTTTTGAAAATTTGTAATTATCATTAGCTATAATGTACCCTTTGGGGAATCTTATGATTAAATTAATCCTATATGGATTAGTGGTTTGCACGGTCAAATCCATATGTAAAAACCGATATATGTTAATATATGTATACAACTACGATCGCGAGGTTTCTTTCAGGCTCTTCCATGGGGGAGTCATTCAACCTGTTTATAAATAAAAATATGGTGGTAATCCCATTTTGGCTTAAAAATAAAATAAAAATAATCTAGCTCATTCATAAATAAATATAAAAAATAAATGAATTAGTTTTCCCTTAAAGAATAAAACTTGAGAAAACTTATCTTTTTTTAGAAAAATATAAATTTCAAGTAATGCATAAGATCATATCATTGATTTATTAACTTCATTTTTCCTATCCTAGGTTCCCTTAGTAAAGGTATAAAGGGGTGTTAATGGAGAGAAATATATCCCCTATATTTTTAGGGTTTTTGAGCCTATTGGTAGTAGTTCTTGGGTAAGGGTATGTGTAGGATCATGAAGGGCTAAAAAGTAGCGATATGAATTTTTTTTTTTTTTTTTCCAAAAATGTGAAAATCTATGTTGACCTTTTAATCAAGGCTTGGGAGTCGATACATGTAGCCAGGGAAAAAGCCAAAGTATATCAAATATCTAATTTTTTTACATATAAATTGGATTTTTGATATGTTTATATTAATATTATAAAATTATTATATTTAATATTATATAAATATAAATATATAATAAAATAAATAATAATTAATATTAATAATATAAATATACAATATAAAATTATACAATATAGAATTATATAATATATAATTTTATATTAAATTGTATGATATATTAATATAATATAAATATAAATATAAATATATTATAATTTTTAATATTATTATAATATAATAATATGTATAGGACAAAAAATGAGATGAGGATAAGAAGTGTAACACACCCTACTTTTCTATGACCAACTATACCTCATAACAACCACAAAGGAATAGATCTCATAAGCCAAGCCCCCAAGGTTTTCGATCCACGTAAATTAGCACTACCAAAGTGATGTACGAGTGCCAATGCAAACAAATATCCAAAGATCCAAGAGCTAGGAAAGAAGATACAAGTTCCTTTAAGCCTAGGGTTTGGAAATTAACAAGGAAATGAAAGATGCTAAATCTAATTAGATATGAAAAATCTGAAAGGTAAATAATATAAATTTCAAACTCACCTTTAGAAGAAAAGTCCAATTCAAATGTATATTTATGCACTCAGAACTACACAAAACAATGAACGAGACTGGATCTTGATTTGAAACTACGAGACAAACAAAACCTAGAAATCCTTCTGCTCTAGAACTAGGCTAAATTTTTAGGTCTATGCTGATTGGGGTTGGTCTAGACCCAAGAATTGGTTGAACTTTGGCCTAGACCTTATTTGTTGAACTTTCTATCTCTGGATCTATGACTATGTCCTGCTCTAGAACTCTTGAAAAGTAGATTTGAAACTCCTAAAAACCCGATCCTAGAAGAAAAATGGTTTTTTATTTATTTTTGAGGGGCTTGCCTTGGTCAAGCCCCAATTGAGGAATCAGTCTTAAATAAATATGTTTGTTCTTTAAATCTTCTTGTGACATACCATATGTTTGTTCTTTGGATCTTGAAAATGTCATAGATTGTTATTTATTATGTAAAACTACATATGTTTAATTTAAACTTAGATTTTATTTTTATACCATATTTTTTATTTTAATCTCTAATATTTTACTTTTTAATTAGATAAATGCTTTTGACAAAAGCCAAGATAAAAAATGACTTTTGGAAGTATGCTAATCCCTGAACATCAAAAAAGGCAAATGTCACAAGAGACTAGAATTGACAAAGAAATATGCCTCATAACCTCAAAGGCACCTAACAAAATCTATTAGGATTAGAAGACAAAAATCTAACAGTTACATGTAAAGATAACAAAAAATGCAAAGGAATAAAACACATAAATATAACAAGAAGACACAAAGATTTAGCGTGGTTCACCCAATCTTGGGCTACGCCCACCAAACAGGGAGTCTCATCTTATTTTATTATCCAACAAAGAGCATATTACAGTCTGATAAATTTTACATTACACTATCACATATTTATATTCCCTTTAGGTGGTTTATTAATGTCACTTAAAAAGGTTAACCCTAACCCTAAAAGAATATTCTCATAATATCCACTCATACTCGTATACGTACTCATATTCTTGTACACACATACTCATGTATGTACATATTCTCATAGGTACAAGAAATTGGGGGGGGGGGGGGGGGGGGCTCAGGCACCCTATTACCATGGCACTTCGCCCTAGCATACGACGATGCTTCTCACCAACACCTCTGCCCAATGAGTGTACAATCCAAGCATGATCAATAAAAACATACCAACAATATACCACTTGGAAACTGATTAGGATCCACACCAAAATAATCTCCCACTTGGAGACTGATCCTGTAGCATTGCTGCTGCACCTGAAGCTCCCACTGGATTGATGCATCTTGGACTTTTTTGTTGTTTTTATTATTTTCAGTCTTGAAGACCAATCAAATTTGAAGAGGATTTTAGCTTCTCCCTTGTCATTGTGTATGTATAATACCTTCATGAAATTAATTTGCTAAGATAACAATCAATTGAATTTGATTAATCTTTTGAAACAAAATTGAATTGAAATCTAGATGCAAGAACATGTCATGGATCTCTAATTAAAAAAGCTAATGAAATTCTCTCAGCTAGCATCCATTAGAGACAACTCTAAAATGAGAATTAAAATGCTATATGATGAATTAAATGCCTATTTTTTCTCAAAATTATGCTAAAAATGCTCTTTTTATGCTTTTAAAATTAAATTGGCTATAATAAGAATGCAATTACTAAATGAGAGTGGATCCTTTTCTCTTGATTTTTTGTCTGTATTTATAGATTTTACCAAGCTTAGGGGGTGGAGTAAGTTTAACCATGATCAAGTTTGGGTCAAGTTGATGGTTTCAAATGTTTCAAGATAATTTAAATATTTTATCCTCAAAGCTTGGGACAAAGAGACAAAATGAGTGATCAAGATTCATTTCCAAGATGAGTGATGGAAAATCAATTTGGCTTTGATCCATGTGAGCTCAATTCTCAATTCCTATTGGTTGATTTAATTCCTTCTCATGTGGTAGGTGAGAAATTTTAGGAATTAATTAATTGATTTATTTAATTTCCTTAGCCATGTATACCCCTTGAATGGGTTGGATTTGATTTAATTCAATTATATAATTAATTTAATTAAAATCAATTGCACAATTGAATGATCAATTTGATTTAATTAATTCTCTTTGGCTTTGATTTCAATTAATTTCTTATTTTCCTTTGATTGCTCACTTGGATTAACCTGACTATTTTTAGGTGTCTACAAATGCCCCTCTTTGAATCAATGTGTGAAGCATATTGGTTCAAAGAATGTCTTATGTACAATTAACTGATGTTTGATTTGATCTTGATGATGAAAATTCCTTGATGAAACCCTGATTGATTAGTGATGTTGATGCTTGTTACGATAATGGATTCTGGATAGGATGCTTGATTTGAAAAGATTCATTGATTTTGATGCCATACTAATGAATTCTAAAATTTTTCCATTGATCTATGATTTGAAATAAATTCTCTGATTTAAATCAATGATTATATGATTGCATGCTCCCTTAGAAATGAAATGGAATGCGATTTGATGAAAAAATTCCTTTGTGATCGTTTGTGAATTTTTTGTAATAATTCAATTTCATTTCCGATAATGATGTGACAATTGATTGATGAGAATGCCCCGAATTCAGAAAATTTTAGGTTTCAACTTTGACCCTGGGTCAAATTTTCTCCTAAAGAGCCCCTTTTTAGGTCAAAAGGCTATATATAGGGGTAAAAAAAGTCATTTTTACTATTCATTTTCACTTTTACCCTTTGATTTTTCACTCTACCCTTTCAGTGAGATTGGTGATGGTGGTCCCCATTCGAGAGCATTGGTTTAAGCGAGGTTGGAGATATCAACACCCATGTGGTTATGGACCTTTGGTGACTACCCTGATCTATCTCATTTATCAATTTTGTCATTTAATTGCAAAATTTTTGGATTTTAGACATTGTTAGGATTTGTTTTTACAATTTCAATGAAATAGAGTGTAGGATAGATTTAATAGTGCATAAAAAATTGTTTTAGCACATCTGCGTTGTGAAATAACATGTATAAGTGATGAAATGATGCATATAAGATGATGCCATAGGTAGGTTTTAGTGTGTAGGATAGATTTAATAGCGCTTAGGATTAGGTCAACGCAAACTAACATTTTTGTAATGCGTACACTGAATTGAAATAGTGTGTTCAATAGGAAATGATGCTTGTAGGTTGTTTCAACACTTTTGATAAATATTTCAACACATATGATAAAAATAGTAGCGCATACAAGTTTTAGCATGTACAACTTGATAAATGTCACAGATGAATTTTTTCACATTTTACCCGATTAATAAACTTGTTTAATTTGATTGATTTCTGTGATTGATCAATAAATGAAAATTGTTGATCCTATGATGAAAATAAGTGGTTTGATGTCATTTTTTATCATGTTTGATGAATGTTGATTGTCAATCCTGGTTGATTGGTAGGATTGATTTGATTTGATGTTTTTCATCTTTTCTGATTAGAGTTAGAAAAATGACGATGATGTTGATAGGATTGATTGATTGACTTGTGATGATTCACTTTAGATGATTGATTACTGATATGATATATCTTGATTCAATAGGTTCACCTTCGGAAGTTATTTATCCATGGTTTGTATCCTTGGCCATTAGATATGGTTGATGAGTTGAGTGTCCGCAAGCAATGATTGATTGGTCATAGCAGATTGCTTTTCCTCTTGAACATGCTTTGATTCTGCATGAATCAAGGTCTTCTTACAATAATGGAAGAGTGATGACACTCCAACCATAATACCTTTCACTTACTGATGGGTGAGATGATGATCACCCCTGAGGATGTATATCAATTGTTGTGGATTCCTACTTGAGGTGATCTTTTCTACTACGATAAGGTATATGATGGGTTAGCATCTAGATGATTGTTTGGAGATGCTACCATTGATGAAGAGAGCATTCCTTGGGCTTAGTTAGTCTCTTTCCCTATCCTTCCTATTGTTTTGGGTATTTTGATTGGTACATTTTTGTTACCAGATCAGAGAGGTCATGGATTCATCGTGGATTAGAGAAGGATCCTGGAGGATATGATTGTGTAGCCATGCCGTTTTGACTGGGGTTCATGTGTATTTGCATAGTTGTATCATGAGTTGCATCACATTTTATATCAACATGGTGCATCCTTATATGTCGGTGCTATTTTGTTACATATTTGGACTTGGGAGCATATCCCTATCACTAGGTCTATTTCAACTCATGCTAGAGATCTTGGATGGCCATTTTCTTACATTTATGAGGGTATCATTGTCCAGATTCATCTAGACAAGGTTGATTATTGGCATCACATATTGGATGATATTGATCTGGTTAGATGGTGACCTTACATTAGATGCAAGTCCTAGAGAGAGGATGACATAGAGTTGCCTTTTATGTTTATTCCTTGATGGATGATTGGCCAAACTCCTATGGTCATTGAGAGATTCTACTTTCACAAGGTACTCCATTAGTTGTCAAATATAGGTTATGCCATAGGGTTTGGCTTTGTATGCTCAAGTATAGGTTAAGAGATCCTTGTGGGGTCCTTAAATTGATTATCAAGTAGCTCAATATGAGTTCCTTGGTTTACCTCACTTGGCCTAGGATATGAGAGATCACATTGTTGATGCAAGGATGATAGATGACTGTGCTCAATGGTTCATTCAACATCCTTTCCCTTTATTTAATGATCCCGAAGAGCCTATTATAGATATCAATGACAGATATGATGATGATGATGATGATGATGATGATGATGACGATGGATGAGGGGGAGAGGTGGGAGAGCTAGGAGAGGTGGGAGGATTGATATATAGGTTCTTTCTTAGATACCTATTAGAGGTGGTGGTGTTAGCATGTAGGGTGGCAGAGTGAGGATGAGGGGAGGAGGAGTGAGGATGAGAGGAGGAGAAGTGAGAGATATTCATCAAGTGAGGGTTGTAGGTTGTGGTCGACATAGATTGCAAGTAGTTAGATAGATACCAGGTCTACAGGTTGCTCCATTTGCTCCAGTTCCACCAACATAGGTAGCACATACACCAGATGCCTTGGTTTAGGATGTGCAATCATTACAACCTAGCATGATAGAGATGAGAGGTCAGTTGGCTCAGTTTAGTGCTATGATACAGACTTTCATGACTACTATGGCTCGACATGGCACACAACCTAGTTCTAGCAGAGGTGCAAGCACAAATACAAATGGTCCAGATACAAGTGTAGGTGGATCAAAGACATGTGCAGGTGCAGTTAGTACTAGTTGAACATTGATTTTTTTCACTCTGATGTATCATCTATATCATTTTTATCATGATTATATTGATGTACTTTATGGACTTTGATAGACATTTGATGGACACACTTTACTTTTGATGTCATTATATGTTGGACATTTATTTTCTGATGATATGCAGTTCTACATGCTTCTATCTATATACTTATTTTTGTGTTTTTCTGATGAAAAATGTTATGGATGCATTTACTTTACTTTCTTTGGATGGATGACTTATATATGACATAGCTTAGATGGATGCAAAATGAATGATTTTATGTTAATTATTTAATGATTATTGATTTTATTGGTCTTATTTGGTAATGATTGATGATTAATACTTTTATATGATACAATTTTTTTAATGATAATTTATGATGCAACTTAAATGAATCTTAAATGGATATGTAATGCAATGGTAATGAAACTTATCATGAACTAAATGAATGAAAGTTTAATGATCAATGATTTTATGAATTTAACAAATGCAACTTAATAATTAATGATTAATGGATAATGAATGCAATCTAACTTAACTGAAAAATAGCCAAGAATGCACCTTGATAATGAACTTAATGATTAATGAATAATAGATAATAAATAAGTGAATGCAACTTAAATGCCATAATGAAATCTACTAAATGAATTCAATGAACCTAATGTTTTTGATTTTTTTGTCCCACATATTCGATCAAGTAAAAGAATGATGAACCTTTTTTATTTTACTTAACTTTACCCCCTTTTTATTTATGCATTTTGAGAAAAAAGGATCCAAATGCTAACTAACCTACAATTTAAACTACAATGAATGTAACTAGCTGTCTCTTTTCAATAAAATAAGATGCTATTTTCATCATTGAGATCTTTGAAATTGAAATTGGTAAAATCCTCACTGGTTCAACCATGATGATATGAATACCTCTTTCTTTTCGAATTACTCACATGAAGTTGGTACAACTCTCATTGGTTAGATTTTCAACCATGATAATCTAAATACCACTTTCATCAAATTCAATATTGCAAGTGGATTTTGGCATTAAGATGTGGAAGATCAAAATGACCAAGGTATTTGATGCAATCAAGGATGGTGGATCCAATGAAGGATAGTCCAACCTTATAGCCAACATAATTATACAGTGGAATACTCAACACAACATATAACACAACAATTGTTTCAAGTAATTTGCATTAACATGCCCGGTTATAAGGCCTTTTGGGTTAGGGCCAATTACAAATAGAAACAATTCTGCAAGATCCACAACAAATCCAATATAGTCTTAGCTAGTTCAGCTCTGATGACAATTAGAAGCTGATGGAAACTTTAAGGTAGATCTAAACTTGTGCTTGCAAGCCACCAAGAAATCTCCTTGTCTCCAAGTATGCAAACCACTAGCTCTGCTACAATAAAGTATTAGATAATAATCTAATCTGTAGGATCATGCAAGATCTTTTCCACAACTTCACCAACTCCAGCTTTCAGAACCTCAAATTTGCCTCCCTAAGTCTTCAAGTCATGAACCTCTATCGATTCCCTCTTATCTCCCCTAAACATCTACCCCAAACATCCTATAAATACTAGTCATCAACCACAAGTCGACTGGATGAAACCATTAACTCCCTAAACAAATAATTAAATGCCATACAAGTTAGCTCAACAATTGTATACAAACATTTAATTTAGCATGTTGGCCTATAAAAATAGATACCAATAATAAATGCACCAAGTCAGCTCAACAAATCACACAGAATGTCAGTTGGTAAGCCAAAACTACTAAGTGACAGTGAATTAACCAAGCATGCCAGGCATCGCTAAGCACCAGTTTTGACTGAGCACCATAGGCATGACCGAGTACACATCCACTAAGAGCCAAAGACTACTGAATTCCTTCAGTGACAGAGCTTCCTTCAATGAATGAGGCCATTGATCAAGGCTACAACTGAGTATCACCGTCCAAAATACAAACACCCCATGTAGTTTCACCAAGGACAAAGAATGCCCTTGCCTTAACCTTGTATGCCCCTGCATCAGACACCCCTTTTTCCAAAAGATGTTCATATGCGAGAAGAACATCTTACAGGATTCAGCATGTAAATCTCAAATTGGTTCTTCACATACAAGTCCTCCACCTTTTCTTCTTGTAGATTCTTTCACTTCATTTTCCTCTGTCTCTTCAAGTCTTTTCTTGACAACATACAGGTTGGTTCTCCATACTGATCATTCATTTTCTCTGGATCCACAATCTCAACTCAGATGCCAATACTAAATCTTCTCCTACTGAGTGTTGTATCCATCAAAGGCATTAATGAAAACTTCCTATCATCCTTCTCAATAGTAAACACATTTCTGACACAGTCATACATAGCTTTGCAATCATATTGCTAAGGTCTATTGAGCAATATATCAAAACTATTCATCTTCACAATGTCACATAACATAAGATCCTTGTACTGGCCAATCTGAACATCAATGAGGCATTGTTCTCTTACTTCCAAAGCATGATCATCTTGTAACCAACCAATCCTATAAGGACAAGGATGCTTCATTCTACTCAATCCAAGTCTCTAAACCATGTCCTCAGCAACAAGGTTATTAGTACTACCACTATCAACAATAACATCATAGAGTTTACCTTCAGACTTGCATCAGGTTCTAAACAAGTTACTCCTCTGACAAGGTTCCTCCTTTGTACCGAGCAATGTTTGCCGAAGCAACAAGTTCTCTGATTCAGGTTCATTTTGGATGTTTTCATTCATCACAATAGTTCATTGGTCAACCTTCTTCAGTGTACACTCAAAAGAATGGTGTCCTTCCTCTCCATAGTTATAGCGAGCACCCTTAAAGATAACTCTACCTATCTTCTTCTTCGGTTCCATAGGTTTTTGTTCATCTTCTACATCAGTTGGTTTATCCTTCATCGAGTGATCAATCTTTTCCTTCCCTCAAGGATTACTATATTATTTCCTCTTCAACTTATCTTCTGCCTTCAGAGCATTCTGATAAGCATCTTTAATATAATCAATCTTCAACATACCAAGCTCATCCTGAATATTGAATCTCATACAATTCACATACCGAGCTACCTTTTCCAAACCAAATAGTAAGTTTGTAGAACTCCTTGAAATAATCTTCAATAGAAAAATCCTCCAGTTTCAGATTCTATAACTTCTTAAATAAGTCAAGCTCATAGTCAGAAGGTATGAACTTAGCTTTCAACTTAGTCACCATCAACCTCCACCAATTGATCTTTGTTTCACCTTCATCTTCTCTATCTCTTTGAAGTTCTTTCCACCAAAGAGCAGCATGTCCTTTCAACTTTGTCTATGCTAATCTCAACAAAGAGGATCTTCAATTTCTTCTAGCTCAAAGAAATCTTCAATTTCACCAATCCAATCAATTAGATTATCAAGATTCAAAGTATGAGAGAAAGTAGAAATTTCCATTCGGTAACCATTACTAAATCAAGCTCCAAATCTATCCAACCGACTAGTTCTGTCTTCACCAGATTTGTTCCTCTAGTCATCACCACTAGATCTAATAGTTTCAAATTCTTTAGTAGCTTCCTCATAGCCATCTTCAGTACCAATATTTTGAGGTACACCAGTAACAACTCTCATGATCTCAGTGACCATATCATTATTCATCAATTCTATCTCAGATCTAACATCCGATCTGACATTATTAGAAATCTTTGATTCTACAACATCACAAAGATCTGCAATAGCTCTAGGGTCCAATCTTCTCAGAGGCATCCTTAAAGATATGCAAAAAAAAATAACCCTCTACAAAAAACCCTCACCGACCACCATGTGGCAATCTCCAAGTTGTGTACAAGTCAGATCTCAACCTGCCACCTTGAACAAACAACTAGGGAAAGATCCACAAGTTCAGTGCTCCAGATCTATAATCCAGATTGCGCACAACCTTTTCTCCAACAGGATCAACTTTGCAAGATCAGCCTTGCTAGGTTAACCTTTTCTCCACAAGATCAACTATCAGCTTCCAATAGGACCAAACCTTCACCCTGATACCACTTGATGCAATCAAGGATGGTGGATCCAATGAAGGATAGTCCAACCTTGTAGCCAATGGAATTATACAGTGGAATACTCAACACAACAGATAACACAACAATTTTTTCAAGTAATTTACATTAATATGCCTGACTGTAAGGCCTTTTGGGTTAGGGCCAATTACAAATAGAAACAATTCTACAAGATCCACAATAGATCCAATACAATCTTAGCTAGTTCATCTTTGAAGACAATCAAAAGCTGATGGAAACTCTAAGGAAGATCTGAACTTGTGCTCGCAAGCCACCAAGCAATCTCCTTGTCTCCAAGTATGCAAACCACTAGCTCTGCTACAATTAGTAGTACATTTTGCACCATTTTTTAATGCAATATTGGTTGAAGTTTCTACCCAAAATAGTCAAATAGTCGACCAATTGTTTCGTCACTATTATCTATGTTGAAATATTGATGTAGGAGCATCTTGGGTTCTTGGCAATCCTGTGTCACCAAAAAGATGTTTGCTGATTTTTGTGTTGTTCAGTTCCTATTTGGATGGTTTTCTCTTTCCTGTGTTGGTCGGTTTCCTTTGATTATCGAGTTTGGTCGGTAGTCTCTGCATTGGTCAGTTTCCTTTTGATTATCGAGTTCGGTCAGTAGTCTCTACGTTGGTCGATTTTCTTTCTCCCTCTCACTTTCTGGCATTTTGCTTCTGTATTGTGTGTCGAGGGCTTGGAACATTAGGGTGAGCCATAGCTTTGGCCCCTCATGATCCTTGCCCGTTTGTTAGGTGGTATCGGAGTGAGGTTAGATTCTTGATCTAGGTCTGTGGATCTAGGTTTGCATGAACTTCTTGAAACCTTAGTTGATTTGTTGTGGGGTAGCAGATTGTGATCTAACCTATAATTGCAGAAGGTTGTCAAGATGGTTTGTGGGAGGTGAGATGCAGATCTAGGCTTGGTAGAGATGCTAAGGTAGATTGCTACTAGATTAGATGTAGTAGAGATAGCCCAAAGAAGAGGCAGACATCTTGAAGATGTTAGTGATGATGAGGTCGAAGAAGAGGAAGCTAATGCAAAACCTACACCTATTATGGATCATGGTGAAGAGAGATTCTTGAAAGCTTTGAAAAGTTTGAAATCGACACCACACTTTAATCCTCCTGATTATAGTGGCAAATTGGACTCTGATGAATTAATGGACTGGATCACTGAGATGGAAAAATATTTTGAATATGAAAGTATCCCTAAAGACAAAATGGTGAAGATTGCAAGCACTAAGTTGAAAGGACATGCATCCCTATGGTGGGAACATCTACAATTGGATAGGAAAAGGAAAGGAAAAGATAAGATCACAGTATGGAGTAAGATGGTCAATAAGTTGAAAAGAAAATTCTTACCCTGTGACTATCAGATTAACCTAATTTGGTGAATGCAAAGTTTGAGATAAAAGGATAGCTTGGTAAAAGATTATACTGAGGAATTTTAAAAATTGGATATCGGATCTGGTCATGATGAAGATGATATTGAAAGGATTGGCAGATACCTGAATGGTTTGAGAAACTCTATCCAAGAAGAAATCAGCATGGTTAAGTTGGAAAGTATTGAAGAGGCTTATCAATTTGCTTTGAAAGCTGAGGAGAAACTAAACAAAAGACATGAACAAAGGAAAAGAGGTTGAGGTGGTAGATTCCATAGAGGAAGAGGTAGATCCAATGGTGAAAATAGTAGATCTGAACCTGATAAAACAAACTTGGACAAAGGTAAGACCGAGTGGAAAGGTGAAAGTTCATCCAGAAGCAGAGGTAGTAGCTACCAAGGTGGTTATAGTAGAGGACATTTCCTAGGAACTTGTTACAAATGTGGAGAAGAAGGGCACAGATCCTTTGAATGTACACTTGCAAGAAAGAAGGCTAGTAGTAGTAGAAATGCTGTAGTACAAGAAGAATCATTGAATGAACCTGAAAAGGAAAGTAACCTAATGGTAAGGAGAGCACTGTGGAATGAAAGAAAGAAGGAAGATTTGGTAAGGAAAAGTTTGTTCAAGACAAGATGTAGAGTTGCTGACAAAGTGTGGAAAGTAATCATTGATAGTGGTAGCTCAGAGAATCTGGCATTTGAAGAGATGGTCGGTAAATTACAGTTGGAAAGATTGAAGCATCCGAAACCCTATCAGATTTCATGGATCAAAGATGAGCATACACTCCTGGTAAGTGAACAATGTTATGTGAATTTGAAAATAGGGGAATACTATGATAAGGTTTTGTGTGATGTAATGCCGATGGATTGTTGTCATATTTTGTTGGGTAGACCTTGGCAATATGATAGACATGCTATATATGATGGAAGATTGCATAAGTATTCTATTGTGGCTAATGGAAAGAAACAAGTCTTGTTGCCATTGATGGAAGAATCTGTTAGTAATATTTGTACATCTGGGAAAGTTTGTTTGATGGAAGGAAGAAAGTTTGTCAGTTCTTTGAAGAAGGATGATGTATGTTTTGCTATAATCCCTAACAAACTGAGTAAGAAAATGGAAGATAATATTCCTGAGGAGGTTGATAAGTTACTCACTGAGTATAGAGAAATCATTTCTGATAATGTACTTGATGGTTTTCCACCAAAGAGAAGTATAGATCATTGTATGGATTTAATCCCAGGAGCTAGTTTACCGAATAAGGCACCTCATCGGTTAACACCTACCGAGAATCAGGAATTGAACCGACAGATTCAAGAATTGTTGGATAAAGGTTTGATCAGAGAAAGTTTAAGTCCTTGTGTGGTACTTGCTATATTGCCACCTAAGAAAAATGGAGAATGGAGAATGTGCACTGATTCCAGAGCAATCAATAAGATAATGGTGAAGTATAGGTTTCCTATACCGAGGATGGATGACATAATGGATAGTTTAACTGCAGCAAAGTATTTCACAAAGATTGATTTGAAAAGTGGATATCATCAGATCAAAATTAGAGAAGGTGATGAGTGGAAGACTACTTTCAAGATGAAAGAAGGTTTGTATGAGTGGTTGGTTATGCCTTTTGGTTTGACTAATGCACTGAGTACTTTTATGAGGTTGATGAATGAAGTTTTGAAGAAATTCTTGGGTAAGTTTGTGATTGTATATCTTGACGATATTCTGATATTTAGTAAGACCAGAGAAGAACATTTGTTGCATGTTAGACAAATTTTGTAGAGGTTGAAAGAGGAAAAGTTGCTGATAAATCTAAAAAAGTGTTCATTCATGAAAGAAGAAATTGTGTATTTGGGATTTGTTATTTCGGCTAATGGATTGAAGATGGATCCTGAAAAGGTTGAAGCCATTTTGAATTGGCCTACACCTATGAATGCTAGTGAAGTAAGATCATTTCATGGATTGGCAAGTTTTTACTAAAAGTTCATAAGAAATTTTAGTTCAATTTGTAATGCTACGACTGAGACTATGAGAGGAGACAAAAGAGAATTCAAGTGGACACATGGAGTTGATAAGAGTTTCCAAGCATTGAAGTAGAAGGTTTCTGAATTACCTATTTTGGCATTACTTGATTTCAGTAAAGTATTTCAAGTGGAATGTGATGCAAGTGGAAGTGCAATTGGAGCTGTGTTAAGTCAAGAAGGTAAACCTATGGCTTTCTTTAGTGAAAAGTTGAATGATGCTAGAAGGAAATATTCTGTGTATGATCAAGAATTCTATGCTATTGTTCAGGCACTGAAGAAATGGAGACATTATTTGATACCGAGTGAATTTGTGTTGTATATTGATCATAAAGCTTTATAGTATTTGGGTAGTCAGAATAAGTTGAATCAGAGACATATGAAATGGGTTGAGTATTTGAAAAGTTACACATTTGTGATAAAACATAAGAGTGGAGTCACTAACCGAGTTGCTGATGCATTGAGTAGGAGAAGATCTTTGATGATCGAGATGAAAATTCAAACTTTTGGTTTTGATGAGATGAAAGATTTGTATGAAAATGACCCTGATTTTTCTGAGCCATGGAGAAAGTGCAGAGCACCTTTACAAGATCAACATGATACCAAATGGGATGAATATTTTATTTAGGAAGATATGTTGTTTAAAGGTATTCAGCTATGTATACCAAGATGAGTAATGAGAACTAATCTGATAAAAGAGAAACGTAGTTGTGGTTTGGCTGGACATTTTGGCATTGATAAAACCTAGAATTTGCTAAAGGAAAAGTACTTTTGGCTGTAGTTGTATAAGGATGTTCAAAAATTTGTGAGAAGTTGTGGAATTTGTCAAGTTGCAAAAGGAGTAAGTCAGAATACTGGTTTATATACAGTGATTGCTGTACCTGAGAAACTTTGGACTGATATTAGTATGGATTTTGTTATTGGCTTACCAAAGACAATAAGAGGTAATGATTCTATATTTGTGGTTGTGGAAAATTTTTCTAAAATGGCACATTTCATACCTTGTAGAAAAACATCAGATGTAGTGAATGTAGTAGACCTTTTCTTTAAGGAAATTGTGAGATTACATGGGTTACTGAGGAGTATTATCTCTGACTGAGATAGCAAGTTTGTTGGATATTTTTGGAAAACACTTTGGAAGAAATTTGGTACCGAGTTGAAATATAGTTCTACATTTCATCCACAAACTGATGGACAGACTGAAGTTGTAAATAGAAGTTTTGGTAATCTTTTGAGATGCTTAGTAGGAGACACACCAGGCAAATGGGATTCTGTGTTGGCACAAGCTGAGTTTACGTACAATAATTTGATGAATAGGAGTACAGGAAGAAAACCATTTGAGATTGTGAATGGCATACAACCGAGAGGAATATCTAACTTGAGAGACATTGAGGATGAAAACAAGAAAAGTGCTGAAGGAGTGAAATTTGCTGAGTACATGAAGACATTGCATGAAGATGTGAAGTTGAAGTTGGAAAACAGTAATCAGAAATATAAAGATAGAGCTGATAGATCAAGAAGACATAAGATTTTTGATGTTGGTGATGAAGTGATGGTTCATTTGAAGAAAGGTCAGTTTCCTATTGGAACTTATGGAAAGCTAAAGATGAAGTTTGGACCTTGCAGAATATTGAGGAAATTTGACAGTGGAAATGCATATGAGATTGAGTTACCTGATGACATGGACATATCATTGATTTTTAACATTGTTGATTTGTATAAATATTATGAATCTGATAAAGAAATGACAGTACCGACAGAATATCCTAAGAAATAGAAAGAGGAAGTTGAATAGATTTTGAAAGAAAGAGTTGGCAAAAGCACAAGAGGAAAACAATACATGGAATATCTGGTAAAATGGAAGAATAGATCGATGGAAGAAAGTTCATGGATTTCACAGTTTGAGTTGGATGCAGCTTGGATCATATTTGCTAGATGATTCTATGAATCATTAAAAATAACCCCAGTTGTCTGATGCAGGAGCATCTTGGGTTCTTGGCAATCCTGTGTCACCAAAAAGATGTTTGCTGATTTCTGTGTTGTTCGGTTCCTATTTGGATAGTTTTCTCTTTCCTATGTTGGTCAGTTTCCTTTGATTACTGAGTTTGGTTAGTAGTCTCTGCATTGGTCGGTTTCCTTTTGATTATCGAGTTCAGTCAGTAGTCTCTACGTTGGTCAGTTTTCTTTCTCCCTCTCACTTTCTGGTGTTTTGCTTCCGCATTGTGTGTCGAGGGCTTGGAACATTAGGGTGAGCCATAGCTTTGGACCCTCATGATCCTTGCCCCTTCATCAAATATTGACACCTACTTGAAACCATCGAATGATCGACTCACATATTGGTCAAAAAAGAGGGCAATCTAGGCCAAAAATAACATTGGCATGTGTCCGTTTATTGGTCGATCTTTTGACCAATATAAATTAATATTGGTCAAAAACTTTGGTCGCTCCAACTAGGATGCCAAACTCATGATGGTCATATTTTGACCACAGTTGGTTGAAATATTTAGCGGCTTTGACCAGGATGCCAAACTCGCGATGCCACATTTCAACATAGAATGGTCATTTTTATGCTAGAGTTTTGACGTAGGTGGGTCAAAATTTTGATGAAACACACAGTGTTTAAAAAAAATTGAAGATAAATATCCAGACTAATCACCAACTGCATCCTGATCAGTGATTAGTCTAGATATTTATCTTCAGGTGTCCACACTCATTTTGCTGCTTGTTGCCAACGGGTCCTTGCTCGTTCTATTTTCCAGACTGCTTTGGGCTCTAGCAATCCATCTGCTTTGCTTTGCATGAAACTGTGGGTTTTTTCATTTTGTTTGAACTATTTGAGAGACAAGCTCTGATTGGTAATCCATGAATTGGTAGAGCTTCCTCTTAGACACCCACAACTCTTCAAATCTATTGGTGTGAAGTCCCCAAAGGGTATTCTACTCTATGGGCCTCCTGGTTCTGGGAAAAATTTAATTGCTAAGGTAGTGGCAAATGAAACCAGTGCCTTCTTTTTCTGTATCAATGGACTTGAGATCATGTCAAAGTTGGCTGGAGAAAGTGAAAGAAATCTCTGAAAGGCTTTTAAGGAGGCTGAGAAGAATGCCCCGTCCATTATATTTATTGATGAGATATTATAGAGATTTATTAGCAGGCTTGCAAGTATGCTATTAGAGAAAATATTGAGAAGGTGAGTTTCAATTGTGGCAGCTTTTGCAAACTAGATTTGGTTATGAATTTCTTAATGGTTTTTTTTGAACTGGTTTGTTAGAATTTTACATTTTTTGATTCAATTTTCCTCAACTTGTATCTTATTTTTTCAATTTGTCATGTTCCCTTTCCTCTGCACTTTTACAAGATAATATTGAACATGAAAGAAAAAGAAGTGAGAACCTTGAGGCAATGGATGAGGATGATAGTGATGAGGTAGCTGAAATAAAGGCTGCTTATTTTTAGGAGTCAATGAAATATGCCCAAAGAAGTGTCAGTGATGCTTATATTCAAAAGTATCAAGCCTTTGCACAAACACTACAACAATCTCAAGGCTTTGGTTCTAAATTTTGATTTCTTGGTGCTTCTGTTGATGCTTCAGATGTATTTGCTACAATAGATAATAAAGATGATGATGACTTATATAGTTAGGAAACTTAGTACATAATTATCATCTTAATGAAGTGATAAATGTGTCTGTTCTAGCCGAGGACTTACTAACTTGTAAGTCTTTAGAGAAATATTAACCGTGGCAAGGAAATTTAGCTATAGAAAGTTTTTCTCAAGTGGTAGATAATGCTACGAAAAACCTTGCTTTTTAAAAAAAAATCCCGTTGGAAAATATTCTATATTAATTCAATTCTACAACAAAGAAAGTCTAGTTCAACTAATTATGACTAGTGATCCATGAATTGGTAGAGCTTCCTCTTAGATTCCCACAACTCTTCAAATCTATTGGTGTGAAGCCCCAAATGGTATTCTACTCTATGGGCCTCCTGAAACTGGGAAAAATTTAATTGCTAGGGTAGTGGAAAATGAAACTGGTGCCTTCTTTGTTTGTATCAATGGACTTGAGATCATGTCAAAGTTGGTTGGAGAAAGTGAAAACAATATTCGGAAGGCTTTTGAGGAGTCTGAGAAGAATGCCCCATCCATTATATTTATTAATGCGATATTACAGAGATTTATCAGTGGGCTCTAGCAATTCATCTGCTCTGCTCTGCGTGAAACTGTGGGTTTTTTCATTTTGTTTGAACTATTTGAGAGATAGGTTCTGACTGGTGATGCATAATTGGTTTGCGTTTGTAGCATGGAAGTAGTGTTGGGGATGCTGGTGGTGCTGCAAACAGAGTCCTTAACTAGTTGTTGATGGAGATGGATGGTATGACAAATAAGAAAATAGTTTTCATTATACCTAATGGCATTGGCCTGTTATACCCAAGGATTCAATGGAGCCGATATTATAGAGATTTGTCAGTGGGCTTTCAAGTATGTTATTAGAGAAAATATTGTGAAGGTGAGTTTCAATTGTGACGGCTTTTGCAAACTAGATTTGGTTATGAATTTCTTAATGGTTTTTTTTGAACTAGTTTGTTAGAATTTTACATTTTTTAATTCAATTTTCCTCAACTTGTATCTTATTATTTGAATTTGTCATGTTCTCTTTCCTCTGCACTTTTATAGGATATTGAACATGAAAGAAAAAGAAGTGAGAACCCCGAGGCAATGGATGAGGATGATAGTGATGAGGTAGCTGAAATAAAGGCTGCTCATTTTGAGGAGTCAATGAAATATGTCCGAAAAGTGTCAAGTCCCCAGTCTAGGCTTTATTTGTAGATTTTTTTATCTCAATATTAAAAGAATTAATTTAGTTAAATAAAGATTTATATCCCAAACATAATGACAACTAGGATGTGAATTTAATCTTTCTAACAACTAAAGAGTCAAAAAAGATAACAGATGGTTCAATATAACCTAAAACTTTGCCCATGTAAGAGTTGAACTCTAAAATTTATGGTATGAAGACTTGCAACTTGCAGCTAAGAATATGATACTGAATAATTATGACTTATTTTAAAAATTCAAGAAACTTAACCATTTATGTAGTGATTACTTAAAAAAATGTATACCTGATCGATGACTCAATATTTGTAACCTCTCAAAAACTTTTCCTTTCCACTTCAATATCTTTCCTTGATAATTCTTGATCTCCTCAGAACCACTAGAAAAAAAACAATGACAATAGAACTTGCTACTTTAGAAAATTGCATCAATGATTAACTTAAACATTACAGTCATGAAGGGTGTAACAAAATCTGATATGCTAATAGACAAATTCATTTTGCACAAAATGGCATTAAGCATGGATTTTGGTTTACATGTGGTACATCAATTCCTTCATCGAAGACATTATCTATTATATTTATAATTATTTATTTAGGTTCCATAGCACTAGCATATACACAAAAAGAATATATATTAAAAAAAACATGGACACTACATATATATAAAAATAACCTATTAAAATCCTGTCACGAAGAATAGACATAGGAAATAAAAAAGGGACAAAAGACAAGAAATAAGAAAAATCATTACAACTATAGAAAAACTGTTACAAGTAGTGGTCGACTTGTTAATGCCCGATACGACCACTAGACTTATAGAAGACATAGGAGGTGGTTAAACCATGTCAAAAATCCCAGGGGAAGCATTGGCCATTTTTCCAACAATCTCCCCCACAGCATTACCTGAGGGGATTCGAACCTGTGACCAAGCTCTGATACCACTTGTTACAAGTAGTGGTTGCCTTTGCACCAAAAGATTGACCTGTTAATGCTTGATACAACCACTAGACTTATAGAAGACACAGGAGGTGGTTAAACCATGTCACGAATCTTGAGGGGAGCGCTGGCCATTTTTACAACAAAAACTATTTATACTATAATAAAAAAAGAAACACTTTTTGTCAACAATTTTCAAAATCATTAGGACTATAGAAAAATAATTAAGACTATACAAAATCAAATTTTAGAAATGGACGGTTAAATGCTTTGCCATTACAACAATTGAGCATTCATCATTTGGTATCATGTATTCCATTTAAGTATATCAACAATGTTTAAGAAATAAGAAAAATCATTAGGACTATAGAAAAATCAAGTTCTAGAAATAGACGGTTTTGATATTGCTTTGCCATTACAACAATTGAGCATTCATCATTTGGTACTTCTGTTAGGAATGAATGCTAAATGTTTGGTAGCCATTCTATAATAGTTGTTATTGCATTCATGACTATGATTGTCATTGATGTCAACATAGTGATTTACCCGAGAGTTGCAGAGAAGCAGACAGAGTTTGAATTAGCGCACGTGGGATATTGCAGTTGGAGCTATGCAATGTTGAGGATATATTCATTGATATGTTATATGTCTATGGTTAAGAGCATAGATAGTAATTCATTTATTCATGGAAGTTATGAGCATTTTGGTGGAAGCAGTATTCAGGAAGTGTTCCTGAGTAGCGGTTTGTGGAAATCGGATGATATCTCCTAATCGGGATGGAATCTAGTTTTGCACAATTAAAGGAAAGTTGAAGACACATTATTAGTGATGTGGATAATAGTGCAAACTTTGAGGTCGCATGAGTGAAGAATTATTGTATTTGGAAGCTGATAGTTTTGTGTAATTTTGATGTAGCGTGTGGAAACTTTTATTTTGTAATTACTTGAGTGTGGTATAAAGGAAGGAATGTTTTTCCTTGTTGTAGTGTAGTGGATTAATATGCAGTGAGGAAAAGAGCTAAATGTGAAAGCAAATTTGTGAAGGAAGACATGCAAAGTACATAGATCTGAAATTGAGATCTGGTGTAACAGTGAGTGCAGTTTGGCACAATCAGAGAAGAGGTAACATATTATTCTATTGAGTAATACATAGATTATTTGGACAGTGTGTTCAGTGATCTTACCCTGAAGCTATTTGGGCTGTGGGTCCTTCTGTCTTCCATAACTCTTAACATAGTTAGAATCTTTTAACATGGATTCAAAATCTCCTAATAAGGATTCATATGTACTGAATGTATTTCATAAGACTCCTAATAGAGTCCATCCTTTCACAAGGAATATTCATATTAGTGCATCTTTTGTGGGCATCATTCCCACCAGGGTTTACTCTTTGATCAAAAGGTTCCCTAGTCAACATATCTTGTGTCATTGTGTATGAATATCTTTCTATGGTTGGTAATTATATTACTTACATGGTTTAATGCTATTGAAGTTGATAAAAGTTATAATTATCTGATAACTGATTCACCCCCCCCTCTCTCAGTTATCTTGGTGGACTTTACTTTCTAACAATTGGTATCAGAGTGGCAGGTCCTTGAAAAAGAAGTTTAACAACTTAAGGAGATCCATGGCTAATTTTAGGAAAGAAAACCCTAAGTTTGATGGAGTAAATTTTGACAGCTAGAAAGAAAAGATGAAGACACACCTATTGTGTTTAGGACTAGGTTATTGGTTGATTACAAAGAATGATAAGACTATCATTGAATAGGAAAATCTTGAAACATGTATTGCTGATGAGAGAGATCTATTCGTGTGTAGATAATTGCAAGAGAAGCACTTTTGATAGCCATTTCAGAGAATGAGTACAGTCAGGTAAAATGTTTGAAAAAATCTCATGAAATTTGGAATGCTTTACACTCTACTTTTGAAGGTGATGAACACGCAAAAAGAGTTAGATTACACAATTTGATATGTGCATTTGAAGATATAAGAATGTTGGAAGATGAATCTATTAGACGCTATATTGGTAGAATGTCAAAAATTATTACAGGTATAAAATCTTGTGGAGGAACAAAGACAAAGAATGAAGTGATATGGAAAATTATGAGAACATTGACTCCTGTATTTAAGTAGAAAACATAGATGATTGAACAAGTTATACCTTGTACTACAAACTTTACAAGAGAGACTCTTCTTGGAAGATTGGAAGCAACAGAAATGAACCTAAGGTTATCAGGAGACTTACCTAGAATGGAGACAACATTTAGTGCTCTTAGTGTTCACCCTAATTTGTCAAGAAGCATCAGTGTGAGCAGAGATTATGTTTGCAACAATAGATCTAGAAATGAAGAAGACAATAATATTGAAGAAGGTATTTCCTTGCTTGTGAAGAGAGAACTAGACGGTAAGAAAATTTTTAAATGTTGGACTTGTCAAGAATATGGTCATTTTGCATCTAAATGTCCTAAGAGAGTTAAAAAGCATAGAAACAATTTCAAACCTAGAAAATCTAAGGAATGTTATTATGCTAATGATGAAGATCTTGAAGCTAGTATAGAGAGAACTCTAAGTGAAAGTGATACTGAGAATAATGATGACATAGGATTTGTAGCAATTAAAGAAGAGAATCCTGAAACTGATGTTAAGGAAGAAAAAGCCTTAGTTTCTCAAGTTGAAAAGAAAGCTGATTGGATTATAGAAAGTGGTTCTTCACATCATATGACTGGAGACATGAAAAGTTCATAAAGTTTAATGAATATGATGGAGGAGTTGTTAGAGTTGGAAACAATGCACCTTGCTTGATTAAAGGTATAGGATCTATTACTCTTAATGGAAATAATAATACTGATGATGTTTATTTTGTGGATGGATTCAAACATAATCTTTTGCATGTTGGACAGTTAGTTGATAAGGGATATCAAGTTTGGTTTACTGAGAAAACTTGTGTGATAAAGGATTAAGATGGAAATCTGATTGGAACTGGATCTAGAACTAGAGGTAATGTACTTCAGTTGAATCCTACTGAGATGACATGTTTGATTACTAAAATTGATGATAGTTGGTTATGGCATAGAAGGTTTTGTGATATAAACTTTGACAACATTGTGAAAGTAAGTATTACACTTGTAGTAAGAGATTTACCTAAAATTATGAAGCCTACTAACATGATTTGCAAAGAATGTGTGATGGCTAAATAGAAGAGAAATTCTTTTCCCAGTAAGAAGTTTACATCTGTAGAAAAGCTGGAGATTGGTCATACATATTTGAGCAGTCCTACCAGGACTAGAGGATTCTATGGAGAAAGGTATTTTATGATTCTTGTTGATGATTTTACAAGAATGATGTGGATTACATTTCTTAAAGAAAAGTTTGAAGCATTTGATAAGTTTAAGATTGTTAAGAATAAAGTTGAGAATGAATTTGGAATGAAGATTAAATGTTTGAGATCTGATAGAGGTGGAGAATTTACTTCTAGAGAGTTTAACACCTTTTGTGAAGAAAATGGCATTAAGAGACATTTCTCAACCCCTAGAACACCTGAACAAAATGGTATTGCAGAAAGAAGAAATAGACTAGTGACTGAAGTAGCAAGAGCTATGTTATTTGAGAATGATTTGGCAAAGATATTCTGGAGAGAAGCAGTGAACACAATAGTGTATACAATGAACAGAGTACAAATCAGAGTAGACACAAACAAGACACCCTATGAATTATGGTTTGGACATGCACCCTCAGTTAAGTATTTTAAAAATTTTGGAAGCAAATGTTATATAAAGAGAGATGATGATATTGGAAAGTTTGATCCTAGAAGTGATGAAGGTATATTTCTTGGATATTATTTGAAAAGAAAAGCCTATTGTATACTAGTAAAAGTATCTTCATAGAATTAAGGTTGAACATCAATAATAAATGAAAGAGTAACTAATTTAAACCACAATAGAGAAACTATTTAGCAAAATTAATGATCAATTGAGAATCCTATGGCTCTCTAACTAAGATGTTAATGAATAAGCTCTCAGCAAGCTCTCATTAATGACAGTCCTAGAATGAGAATGATAAAGATAAACAATGCTATTGCTAACAATTATCAAAGTAAATGCTAATTATGCTCTCAAATGCCTTTCTAAACTCAAACTGCAAGAGGCTCAATGCAATTCTTAAATGTGTGGTTGATAATTATGAAGGAATTTGGCCTTATTTTTATAGATTTTCCCAATGGTAGGGGGTGTAATTGTATTTGATCATGATTAAACCTTGGTTGAGTCCTTGGTTCCACCCTTTGAAGACAATGAAAAGTTTGTGTCCTCAAAGCTTGGGACAAGTAGACAAGATGGATTGTCAAGATTCTCTTTCACTTTGAGTGATTGAGATTGAATTTGGCTTGATCCATGTGAATGCCTTTCCTTAAATCTCATTGGTTGATTGAATTTCCTCTCCTTTTGGTTTTTTGAGAGTAATTGAGATTTATTAATTGATTTAATTGATTTATTTTAGCCATGCACCCCTTGAATGGGTTGAATTTAATTTAATCCAAGACTATACAATTAATTGATTTAATTGTATTTTGATTTGATTGCACTTGATTAAAATGCTCTCAATTTTGATTGATCTTGAATTAAGACTTGATTTTAATTTTGATTGGCTATTTATGCATTGTGATTCAATTGATTCAATTTTTTCCTTGATTTGATTTGATTTAACTTGATTTGCTTTGATTTAATCTTTGTCCATTTTTAGGTGATTACAAATGCCCCTCTTTGAGTTGACGTGAGAAGCATGTTGATTCAAAGAATACTTTGATCTTTCTTGATAAGGTCTTGATTCATTGATGGTCAATTCTCTAATGTTCATTTGATGTCTTTGATGGTCAATCCTTGATATTTGATATGAGATTGCCATAGATATTATCTATATGAAACTCTCAATTGATGTGGTTTTGATGATCGTTCTGATATAATGATCATTTTGATGATGGATCCTTGATATGATGCTTGATTTGATGAAAATCCTGATATGATACTTGATTTGATGATTGATTTCGATGCGATGCCCCATTCAATTGATTACAAAAAATTTTCTGATAAAAGCTTTCACTTTGTTTTGATGATTAGTTTATTGATTTTTGATGATTTGATGATGATATGATTGCATGCCCCCTTGAAAAATGAATGGAAATGATTTTGGATGATTTGGTTAAGAATGGGAAATTTCAATTTATTTCCCGATATAGAAATTTGAAAATGCCCTGATCATGAGGGAATTTGATGCGAAAAGATGTGATTTATAAGAAGAGCTAAGTTGATGATGGTTTTGTATCATTTGATGTTAGTTAGAATCACTTGGTTGATGTTGATGTCAATCTGATAGGATAAGTTGATGGGTTGATATTTCACTCTCAAGATCTAGAGAGACAAAATAATGATTTTCCTTCCTCACGATATAGAGTTAGGAGATTTGATGCGCTCAAGATGAGAAATTGGATGATAGGATTTTTAGGAATGAATGCTGGATGTTGGCAGTCATTCTGTAGTAGTTGTTGTTGCATTCATGACTTTGATTTTCATTGACATCAACACAGTGATCTTCTGGAGACTAGCAGAGAAGTAGACAGTGTTTTGATTAGCGCACGTGGGATATTGTAGTTGGATCTATGTGATGTTGATGTTATACTCTTTGATATGTTATTTGTCTATGGTTAAGAGAACAGATAGTAATTCATTTATTCATGAAAGTTATGAGTATTTTGGTAGAAGCAGTATTCAGGCAGTGTTCTTGAGTAGTGGTTTGTGGAAATCAGATGATATCTCCTAATCGGGATGGAATTTGGTTTTGCACAGTTAAAGGGAAGTTTGAGACACATTGATGGTGATGTGGTTCATAGAAAAAACTTTGAGGTCACATGAGAGAAGAGTTATTGCATCTGGAAGCTGACAGTTTTGTGTAATTTTGATGTAGCGTATGGAAACTTTTATTTTGTAACTGTGTGCCGACTCATTTGTAATTATTTGAGTGTGGTATAAAGGAAGGAATTTTTTTCCTTATTGTATGGAGTTGTAATATGAAAGAAGTGTGAGCATGGTTTTGGTTGCATGTGAATGTAAGCATGAAGTGAAGAAAAGAGTCTAAGAGGTTGTGAAAGCGATATTGTGAAGGAAGACATGCGAAGTACAAAGATCTGAAATTGAGATCTGATGTAGCAGTGAGTGCAGTTTGGCACCATAAGGAGGTAACATATTTCATTTTATTATACTAAATAATATTAAGGTTATTTGGATAGTGTGTTTAGTGATCTTACCCTGAAGCTGTTTGGGCAGTGGGTCCTTCTATCTTCCATAACTCTTAACAGGGTTAGAATCTTTTAACAGGGATTCAAAATCTCCTAACAAGGATTTATATGTACTGAATGTATTTCATAAGACTCCTAACAAAGTCCACCCTTTCACAAGGAATATTTATATTAGTGCATCTTTTGTGGGCATCATTCCCACCGGGGTTTACTCTTTGATCAAGAGGTTCCCTAGTCAACATATCTTGTGTTATTGTGTATGAATATCTATGTATGGTTAGTAATTGCATTGCTTACATGGTTAAATGTTGTTGAAGATGATAAAAGTTATAATTATCTGATAACTAATTCACCCCCCCCCCCCTCTCAGTTATCTTGGTGGACTTTACTTTCTATTAATTGGTATCAAAGCGACAGGTCCTTGAAAGGAAAGTTTAATAGCTTAAGGAGATCCATGGTGAATTTCAGGAAAGAAAGCCCTAAGTTTGATGGAGTAAATTTTGACAGTTGGAAAGAAAAGATGAAGACACATCTATTGTGTTTAGGACCAGGCTATTGGTTGATTACAAAGAATGAAAGGACTATAATTGAAGAAGACAATCTTGGAACAAGTACTAAAGATGAGGTAGATCTATTCATGTGTAACATACTTGCAAGAGAAGCACTCTTGACAGCACTTCTGGAGAATGAATACAGTCAGGTAAAATGTTTTAAGAAATCTAATGAAATTTGGAAAGCTTTACACTCTACTTTTGAAGGTGATGAACATGCAAAAAGGGCTAGATTACATAATTGGATATGTGCATTTGAAGATATTAGAATGATGGAAGATGAATCTATTAGAAGCTATATTGGTAGAATGTCAGAAATTGTTGTAGGGATAAAATCTTGTGGAGGATAAAAAATAGAGAATGAAGTGATATGGAAAATTCTAAGGACATTGACTCCTATATTTAAGCAGACAACACAAATGATTGAACAAGTTATACCATGTACTACAAACTTTACAAGAGAGACTCTTCTTGGAAGATTGGAAGCAACAAAGATGAACCTGAGGTTATTAGGAGACTTACCTAGAATGGAGATAGTATTCAATGCTCTTAGTATTCACCCTACTTTGTCAAGAAGTACTAGTGTGAGTGGAGATTATGCTAGCAGCAACAGATCTAAAAATGAAGAAGATAAGAAGATTGAAGAAGGTATTGCCTTGCTTGTGAAAAGAGAACCAGACGGTAAGATAATTTTTAAATGTTGGACTTGTCAAGAATATGGTCATTTTGCATCTAAATATCCTAAGAGAGTTAAGAAGTATAGAAATAATTTCAAGCCTAGAAGATCTAAGGAATGTTATTATGCTAATGATGAAGATCTTAAAGCTAGTATAGAAAGAACTTTGAGTGAAAGTGATACTGAGAATAATGATGAAATAGGATTTGTAGCAATTAGAGAAGAAAATTTTGAATTTTATGTTAAAGAAGAAAAAGCATTAGTTTCCCAAGTTGAAAAGAAAGCTGATTGGATTATAGATAGTGGTTCTTCACATCATATGACTAGAGATATGAAGAAGTTCATAAAGTTTAACAATTATGATGGAGGAGTTGTTAGAGTTGGTAACAATGCACCTTGTTTGATTAAAGGTATAGGATCTATTACTCTTGATGGAAAGACTATACTAATGATGTTTACTTTGTTGATGGGTTGAAACATAATCTTTTGAGTGTTGGACAGTTAGTGGATAAGGGATATCAAGTTTGGTTTACTGAGAAAACTTGTGTGATAAAGGATAAAGATGGAAATCTAATTGGAACTGGATCTAGAACCAGAGGTAATGTATTTTAGTTGAATCCTACTGAGATGACATGCTTGATTACTAAAATTGATGACAATTGGTTATGGCATAGAAGGTTTTGTCATATAAATTTTGATAATATTGTGAAAGTGAGTACTACACTTGCAGTAAGGGATTTGCCTAAAATTATGAAACCTACTAACATGATTTGCAAAGATTGTGTGATGGCTAAATAGAAGAGAATTTCATTTCCTAGTAAGAAGTTCACATCGACAGAGAAGTTGGAGATTGTTCATACAGACTTGAGCGGTCCTACTAGGACTAGAGGATTCTATGGAGAAAAGTATTTTATGATTCTTGTTGATGATTTTACAAGAATGATGTGGATTGCATTTCTGAAAGAAAAATTTGAAGCATTTGATAAGTTTAAGATCATTAAGAATAAAGTTGAGAATGAATATGGAATGAAGATTAAATGTTTGAGATCTGATAGAGGTGGAGAATTTACTTCTAGAGAGTTTAACACCTTTTGTGAAGTGAATGGTATTAAGAGATAGTTTTTAGCCCCTAGAACACTTGAACAAAATGGTATTGTAGAAAGAAGAAATAGGTCAGTAACTGAAGCAACAAGAGCTATGTTATTTGAGAATGATTTGGTGAAGACATTTTGGAGAGAAGCAGTGAGTACACCAGTATATACAATGAATAGAGTACAAATCAGAGTAGACACAGATAAGACACCTTATGAATTATGGTTTGGACATGCACCCTCAGTTAAGTATTTTAGAATTTTTGGAAGCAAATGTTATATAAAGAGAGATGATGATATTGGAAAGTTTGACCCTAGAAGTGATGAAGGTATTTTTCTTGGATATTCTTTGAAGAGCAAAGCATATAGATGTTACAATAAGAGAACTAAAACTATTGTTGAGAGCGCAAATGTTAAAGTTGATGAGAAGTTTAAAATTCAGGAAAGAATGCTTGATTATGAATCTGATGAAGAAGCTAATCCTCAGCCTAACATTGAAACTACTGAATTATTCTATGAGACTGATAGTGAATTGTTGAATGAGAATCATACTACAGAAGAAGAATCTAGAGAAGAATCTATAGTTGAAGCAAGATCTGTGACTATGACACCGAACATGTATCTATCTAGACATCATCCTGTTGAACAAGTTATTGTAAGTTTGGATAGAGGAGTTATGACTAGAAATAAGGTACATTTATGTTTGATTTCTCAAATTGAACCTAAATCTACTAATGAAGCTTGTGAAGATGAACATTGGATTAATGCTATGAAAGAAGAACTAGATCAAATTGAAAATAACAAGACATGGGAATTGGTTCCTAGACCTAAAGACAAGAATGTGATTGGAACTAAATGGGTATTCAGAAACAAGATGAATGAACAAGGAGAAGTAGTAAGAAACAAAGCAAGACTAGAATGTAAGAGATACTCACAACAAGAAGGAATTGACTATGAAGAAACCTTTGCACTAGTAGCAAGACTTGAAGCAGTGAGAATGTTTTTGGCTTATGCAGCTTTTAAGAAATTCAAAGTGTATTAGATGGATGTGAAGTCCGCATTTCTGAATGGTGAATTGGAAGAAGTCTACATTGAGCAACCTGAAGGTTTTCCTTTGACTCAAGAAGGAGATATGGTATGTAACTGAAGAAACCATTATATGGACTAAAGCAAGCACCTAGAACTTGGTATGCTAGATTGGATAAGTATTTGTTGAAATTGGGATTTACTAAAGGAACAACAGATAGTAATCTATACACAAAAGAAATTGAAAATGGATTGTTAGTTATAGTTATTTTTGTTGATGACATTATCTTTGGAGGAGAAGATGAAGCTAGTGACAAATTTGCTGATGAAATGAAGACTGAATTTGAAATGAGCATGATTGGTGAGATGAAATACTTTTTGGGATTATAGATAACATAGAACAGTGATGGTATCTTTGTTAGCCAGATAAAGTACTTGAATGATTTTTTGAAAAGATTTGGAATGGAGAACTATAAACTAGTTGGAACACCTATGGTTATAGGACACAAACTATCAAGCAAAGATGAAACACCAGCAATTGAGCAGAAGAAATACAGATCCATGATTGGAGGATTGCAGTACTTAATACACACTAGACCAGATATACAACATTTAGTTGGCATGGTAGCAAGATTTCAAGCTGAACCTAGAGAGTCACATTATGCAACAGTAAAGAGGATATTGAGATATTTAAGAGGCACAATGGACTATGGATTGTGGTATGAAAAATCTGATGATTTCACCCTATGTGCATATACAAATGCTGATTGGGGAGGTAGTGTTGATGATAAGAAAAGCACCAGTGGTGGAGCCTTTTTTCTTGGAGGAAGATTGGTTTCATGGTTGAGCAAGAAGCAGAATTGTATTTCATAGATTACAGTAGAAGTAGAATATGTAGCTGTAGCAAACAATTGTAACCAGATAATTTGGATGAAGCAGATGCTGAAGCATATTGGAATTAAGTTTGTTGAGCCTGTTGTCATACATTGTGACAACACCAGCACAGTCAGCATGTCTAAGAATCCTATATTGCATTCTAAGACTAAGCATATAGAGATCAAGTATCATGTTGTAAGAGAGAAAGTAGCTGAGAAAGAAGTCAGACTAGAGTGCATAAGCACAAAGGAATAGATAGCAGACATATTTACAAAGCCTTTTCCTAAGGATACATTTGAGTATCTGAGAGGTATGCTTGGGGTTATGCCCCAGCCTACTTTTGAGTAATGATGTAGTTGGTTGCATCTGTCTAGTGGTATATTAGCCCTATCTTTTTCTAGATTGGATGTTGGTACTTTCTCTATGGGGGAGTATGTGTATCTGAGCTGAGTCATGAGGATTCTTGTGAATGTATTTTCTGAAACAGTGTCTTTGGACATTGAGTTGTTGTTGACATAGTGATGAAATTTTTGTCATTGATGTCAATGGGGGAGAAGTGTACATGAAAAACCCTATGTACCATCCATTGGAGAGAACTTAATAGGATAACAAAGCAAGATTTGATTGATGAAGAAGATTTGAAGAACTTTCAGAGTATCAGTGCAACAGTATTGGATTTTTGGAACATTGGATGTATTTCATCTATGTTGCCATCAATGCCAATGGGATAGATTGTTAGGAATGAATGCTGGATGTTGGTAGTCATTCTGTAGTAGTTGTTGTTGCATTCATGACTATGATTGTCATTGATGTCAACATAGTGATCTTTTGGAGACTAGCAGAGAAGCAGACAATGTTTTGATTAGTGCACGTGGGATATTGTAGTTGGAGCTATGCAATGTTGATGTTATACTCTTTGATATGTTATTTGTCTATGGTTAAGAGCACAGATCGTAATTCATTTATTCATGAAAGTTATGAGTATTTTGGTAGAAGCAGTATTCAGGCAGTGTTCCTGAGTAGCGGTTTGTGGAAATTGGATGATATCTCCTAATTGGGATGGAATTTGGTTTTAGGAAATTAAAGGGAATTTTGAGACACATTGATGGTGATGTGGTTCATAGTGAAAACTTTGAGGTCGCACAAGTGAAGAGTTATTGCATCTGGAAGTTGACAGTTTTGTGTAATTTTGATGTAGCGTATGGAAACTTTTATTTTGTAATTTTGTGCCGACTCATTTGTAATTATTTGAGTGTGGTATAAAGGAAGGAATGTTTTTCCTTATTTTATGGAGTTGTAATATGAAATAAGTGTGAGCATGGTTTTGGTTGCATGCGAATGTAAGCATGAAGTGAAGAAAAGAGTCTAAGAGGTTGTGAAAGCGATATTGTGAAGGAAGACATGCGAAGTACAAAGATTTGGAATTGAGATTTGATGTAGCAGTGAGTGCAGTTTGGCATAGTAAGGAGGTAACATATTTCATATTATTCTACTGAATAATATTAAGGTTATTTGGATAGTGTGTTCAATGATCTTACCCTGAAGCTGTTTGGGCAGTGGGTCCTTTTGTCTTCCATAACTCTTAACAAGGTTAGAATCTTTTAACAGGGATTCAAAATCTCCTAATAGGGATTTATATGTACTGAATGTATTTCATAAGACTCCTAACAGAGTCCATCCTTTCACAAGGAATATTTATATTAGTGCATCTTTTTTGGGCATCATTCCCACTGGGGTTTACTCTTTGATCAAGAGGTTCCCTAGTCAACATATGTTGTGTTATTATGTTATTGTGTATTAATATCTTTGTATGGTTAGTAATTGCATTGCTTACATGTTTAAATGTTGTTGAAGATGATAAAATTTATAATTATCTGATAACTGATTCACCCCCCCCGTCTCAGTTATCTTGGTGGACTTTACTTTCTAACAAGGATAACTTGATTGACGTTAGATGATCAATTGGATGATTTGACTGATTGATATTTGATACATGATATGATTAGATGATACAAAATTATGGATTGACAGAAGAGAAGGTGATGAACAGGATTAGGTTGCCCCTATTTGATTAGCCTAATTGATTGTTGATGATATCCTTGATGAAGCATGAATCATTTGATGGATTAAACATTTGATAATGTATCTTGATGATATTGATATACCTTTGATGATCAGATTGAGCATGATTTTTGATGATGGATACTTCAGACATTAATGATGTTGATCGGGACTTTGATGATATCAATAGAGATTTGATGATGTAGATCAAGACTTTGATTATGTACCATTGATGGACATTTGATGATGTACCATTGATGATATCATTAATCAATTGATGTATCTTGATTTGGTCTTTGGATGATGATAACTCTACCCCCTTTAGCTTTCCTCTTGAAAATTAGTTTTTGAGCTAAGAAAGGCAAATACATTAAATGCATTTAATCCAAGATGTATGCAGCTAACTATCATTATTCAGAATTTGGAAGCTTATTTTCATCATTGAGCATTTGGAACATGAAATTGGTACAACCCTCACTGGTTCAACCATGATGATATGAATACATCTTTCCTCAAATTTTAACAATTGCAAGTAAATAGAAAAAGAATTGATCCCTTTCATATACAAATGTCCTTGATGATTCTTTGATGATCATGTCATTAGACGGATTTGCATACTGCTATGAATCAACTTGACAAGCACTCAAGTAGCAATTAAAAAAAAATCATGTCTTCATCATCACTCATCTAGTCCAAGACTTCATCAATTTGCTAAAAAGACATGGTTCCAAAAATTTAGTAACACTTTGAACACTTTTACTTTTGTTTGTAGATCCATATTTCAAAAACTTCATCCACTTTGATCCTTAGTTATGTTTAAGCTTTTTAGATTTTGATCTGATTTGATTAAGCTTTTTAGATTTTGATCCGATTTTTCAAATTTTGTCATTTAAATCAAGTATTTGGATGTTTGAAATGTGATATTGATCATGAAGTTCAAGTGTAGCCATTTTCCAATTTTGATGCAATCATTTGAGCCAATTGATGTTTTCTTTGTTAAGCTCATTGAGTTCAGATTGGTGCCCCCAGTTTGATTTGGAAGAGATAGTGCTTTGTTGGGCAATTCCAACCTTTGAGAGTTTACTTAAGATTTTTGATTTTTTTAGAATTTTTGAAAATTTTGATTTTTCTGGATTTTAGAGATTTTTTATTTTTTTTTGGATTTTAGAGATTTTTCTCTTTTTTTTTTTTTGATTTTTAAAGATTACTAGTTTTCAAACAAGATCACATCGAATTTCCCTGATGTCTAGCAAGGTATAGGATTTGCAAACTGATGGATGATGGATGAAGCAAGTATGTTACCCATAGGACCATCTCCTCAAGACTATCCAAGATAGGGAAAAATAATATCTCAATATAGGCCAATGATGCGGTGTTGGATAGCATATGGAATAATGACCTGATGTCATGACAATGGTCCAAAGGAATGGACATATCAAGAGACTTTTTCAAACATTTTTTTCTTCTTTTATTTTTCAATTGGATCAAGATCAAGGGATCAATGTGGGTAGGATCACACAATCATGATATAGGGGTGGTGAAGGCTATGAGTGAACGGTTTGGGATTATGGGAGGTCTTCTTAGGAATAATGAAGGTGAATTTGGGATAAGCAAGATCATGATAAGGTAGCATGAATGCAACATGAATAGGCTAATGGATAGGATAACTCATGTCAAGGTACTTAATGCTCATAGATATATTCAACCTTGTCAAGATCAAAGGTGAAAGATGGAATATGGATGAAAGTGAGATAAATGGTAGAAAGGTGGAGGATATGATGGATGAAACTTGCCCCCAAGTGTAGAGTGCAAGAGAGAGGAATTACACATGATGCCTGTTTGCTAGGTTTCCATCATGGTACTTGTCCAAGATGCCACAAGAAGTGGTTTTCACCATAGGATGAATTTATTTATCTATTTATTTCTTTCTTCTTTCTCTTTTTGTTTTTCAATTGTCTCTTTTTGGATGGACTCAAGCCTCATGCTCTTTGTATACTCCTTGATAGGATAGGATATGATGGGCCAAGAATTTTGTAAGGTATGCTGAAAGATGTTGATATGGTGATGGAAATGTGATATGATGGATAAGGTAGAGGGTGGCTAAAGCTTTATGTGATGGATTGGATAATGGAAATGGAAGGATAATGAATGAGAGGATAACAAGTCTTTCCCTATGTGGGTGTGAAAAAGGGAATGGAAGGATAATGAATTGGAGGATAAGAAGTATTATCAAGATCAACATCAATACACACCTTGAAGGGTAGTGGAATAATGGAGGAAAAATGGATGAAATAGCTTGGGATTTTGATGTAAGAGAGGATATAGATTTTGGGACACAAGGACCCAAAATGGATGGATAAGATGGAATATGTTTGGGAGAATGTGAAGTGGAAGCCTTTGGAAGCTTGAATGTCAACTTTGATTTCTCTTTCGTGTGTAAGCCCTTCAAAAGTGACTTGGGAATCCACACTTTCTTTGATTTTTCTTTCCTTTTGGATGCTTTAGAATGAATTTCTTTAATGAGGGATTTAGGAACCCATGTTTTATTTGATTTTTTTTTTTTCTTGATGGACCTTTGTGGTCTCTTGAATATTTCTTTTTTTATTTCAATCACATGTCGATTAGATGGGACATGGTGCTCTTCATACATAAGCGAATTCTTGGATTTCTGATTTTTATGTTGCACATCTAAATTGCTTCCAAAGGACTTGGGATTTGTGGATGAATAAGGTAAATATGGATGGTTCATATGGATGGGTTCATATGGAGGATTAACATGGATGGGTGCTTGGTTTTTCAAGTATGTATGTCTTTGTTGATCTTGATAGGGTATAGGGTAAATGGATTGTGGGATATGGATGGTAGGAAACGTTGATGGAGGAATGTAAGGGCCCAATATGGATTTGGAGGATGAATAAGGTTTCAAGTTTGGGATATAGGGACCAAGGATGGATTTGGAGGATATATAAGGAATATGATTATGCACAAATGAGGGTAAATGGGATGTGGGAGGGATATCAACATCTTTATTTTGAGCTTCATGGCCAAGGTTTTTGTCTTTCGGATTTATCTTTATACCAATAGGCTTATATGTAGCTTTGATAGGAGTGACTTTGATAGGAGTAGTTGGAGCTTGAGGGGATTTATTCTTATGTGATGAATTAGGAATAATGGGATAATTTTGAGGTAGATATGGAAACTTATGAAAAGTGGATGTTGGGGTACTTTGATCTTGACAAGGATCTTTTGATAGCCTAGGAAGAATACTTTTCTTTTCATTTTCAATAAGTTCATTAGAGATGGAAGGAATACTTTGATCTTGCTTAGGATATAGGTAAGATATAAGAGGTGAAGGAATATGGGATGTTTGGGATGAAAGGGTATGTTCTTGAAATAAATGAAAGGGTATGAAGGGTTTATCATGGGATTCTTGGGATATGGGACTTTGGTCAACTATAGGATAAGGAGTGATAATAGCTTGATCTTGATCCTTAATGAGATTTGTTTCTTTGCACTTTTGATTAGTCTCTTGACATGGAGCCACTTCTAAGGACAATGTAGGAGTTTGAATTTTCACATGGGACTCTTGAAGGGATGATGGATGTTCATTTGAAATAGGTACAATAGGCATTGTATCACATGAAGGCTTGAGGTCTATAACCTTTGAATCATGAAAGAAGCTTGTAGCAAGATGTAGGTTAGCTTGGATCTCTTTTAGAGGTAGCCCTTGAGGGTATACATAGTCATTATGAAAACTATTTGGATCTTTGTTTGATGGAGGAATATTGGATAGCTTTGCTTCTATATGAAATGGAGGAATGGTGGAATAGGTGAAAGCTATAAGAGGACCACTACTAGACATGTGTTCATAAGTTTGATCTTGCTTGAGAATAGTATCTTCATTAGATGATTCATTAGGATTTTCAATTTCAATTATGTCATCATCAATAAGATCTTGGATTTTATGCTTCAACTCCATGCAATCTAAAGTTTCATGCTCATTATGTCTATGATATGCACAATAGTTTCTCAAAAAGATAAAACCACATGAAGTGATTTGAGGCAACGTGATGAGATCATTTTCAAGGAGTTTTTCCAAAGCCGATTCGTATGAAATTCTCAAAGGAGTAAATGATCTATCCCAAGGATATTTGGATGTATTTGTGTTTCTCACAGAGTTTTCATATGATGAATATTGTTGAGATGGGACTAATTCCTCTTGATTTCCTTGATCAAAGATGAGATTCTCTTGATATTTTGAAATAGGTTCCTCATCAAATATTGGTTTATCATTAGGATATTCTTGATCAAATACCAGATTTTCATGATATTCTTTTTGATCAAATTTTGAATTATCAAAGATATGGCATTCATGTTATTTTTCTTGATCATAGCGGTAAGGAAACAATGTTCTTAATGAGAGTTGGTTGGATGATGTTTCCATTTCTTTTTCCATTTGTGAATAGAATACTCTCTTGAATTTTTATTGTTAATTGATTTTTGGATCTTAATGGATGTTTTCTTTTTGTAATCAAAGATCTTCAAGCACAACACAATGATTTTATCAATTATCACAAGAAATTCTTCCAAGAAATCTACCTAAGGTCAAATTTGGCTTTTAAATGGCTCTAATGAGGTAGACTTGCAAATTTATCAAGGATTTAGTGTAGATTCCATTCAAAATAGACTTTAAACTTTCATCCCCCAAGTATGTTAAGGGGATTCCCACACGTATTGAGGTACGATTTTGCGCAATCCGTGAGGATTACTAGAGGAAGTTCAAAAAATTAAAATCCATTTGTCATACATCCCATTAAGGATGCATGGGTTTCATTTTAGAGTGGGTTGGATTCCCGTGGCAAAAAGTGAGCGTATCCCACTTTGGGCTGTCCCTCACACCGGCCTCATTAAGGAACAACTCGGGAGGTGAGCCCACTAATTTTCTAGCATGGTATTCTTAGTAACTAATATTCTAGCATGGAATAAGGTTCAAATTCCAACCCACTAACTAATGAGAATCGAGTATTGCTATTATTTTCTACAAATAAAGGGGTTTTTCAATTAAGTGTTTGGTTTATTCCTTTAAGCTATCCAAATTACTAGATTTTGAAAGGACAAAGCCATAATTTAAGCACACAAATCACAAAGTTTTAAGGCTTACCTTTCCTTGTAGCTAACAAAAGTTAGGGGCATTTTTGAGTTATTTCCATGATTTTATGCTTACCTTGGCTATAGTTCCTTTCCAAGTGTGTTTTTCCACCACCAAGTTAGTCAACACCAACAATCACAATGAAGGGAAACCAAATCAAAATTGATGAAGCAAAGAATTATGTAATGAACTTCAAGCACCTTATTTGCAAATTTTCAAGGAAAACTTGAGCTAAGGAGTAAAAATCCAATTAAGAGAAACAAATTTTATTTTGTAAGCTTCAATAATTGCAAGATAATTTTGGTATACCTGGTTTTCTTCCTCTTGTGATGTCTCAAGAACATCCTTGATATGTGCAACGTTTTCCTTCTTGATCCTTTTAGCTAGTGCCTTTTCTTCTTGATTAAACCTACTTTCTAGCTTCTGGACCTTTCTGTGCCTGCTCATTTATAGTCAAAACATACAAACAGAGAGTTAGATAAATGAATTGATCAATTTGACAACAAACAAAAAGCGACATTGTCCAACTAATACGCGTGATCAAATTGTTTTCAGGCGTAACTTTAATGATACCAAGCGACACTTTCTAGTGACATAGGCGACATCTAAAGTTAATCAAGCATAAAAAATTTATTGTTAGGTGCAAAGAGTGTTGAAAATTGCATAAATTGATCTACTTAAAGTGACACTTTAACAATACTAAGCATAAGATAGTTGATACTAGGCGTGACTTTGTCTGTAAAGTGCTTCACAAAGGTCTGTCACAAGCGACGACATATAATCGATAGGTGACACTTCTTAACTCATAGGCATGAATTTATGAGAAAAAGGAAGGATAAATTTATCTCACAGGCATGAGCATCCAGGTTGTAGGTGACAAGAAAGAATTTAAGATAGAATAGAAGTTATTCGATTAGGTGCAAATATTTAGCTAATAGGCATCGCAACAGAGATTGTAAATGTCATTAGAATGACTGTAGGCATGATTGAATTGATTGTACACGTGACTTCACCTATTTTCTACAAAATATTCATGGAAAATTGAAAATACAAGCATACAAAATATGATCTAAATGATGAAATTGATAAAATGAGGCTTAGAGGCCCACGATGAGCACCATTTTGTATACTAGTAAAAGTATCTTCATAGAATTAAGGTTGAACATCAATAATAAATGAAATAGTAACTAATTTAAACCACAATAGAGCAACTATTTAGCAAAATTAATGATCAATTGAGCATCCTATGGCTCTCTAACTAAGATGTTAATGAATAAGCTCTCAGCAAGTTCTCATTAATGACAGTCCTAGAATGAGAATGATAAAGCTAAACAATGCTATTGCTAACAATTATCAAAGTAAATGCTAATCATGCTCTCAAATGCCTTTCTAAACTCAAATTGCAAGAGGTTTAATGCAATTCTCAGATGTGTGGTAGATAATTATGAAGGTATTTGGCCTTCCTTTTATAGATTTTCCCAATGGTAGGGGGTGTAGTTGTATTTGATCATGATTAAACCTTGGTTGAGTCCTTGGTTCCACCTTTAGAAGACAATGCAAAGTTTGTGTCCTCAAATCTTGGGACAAGTAGAAAAGATGGATGGTCAAGATTCTCCTTCACTTTGAGTGATTGAGATTGAATTTGGCTTGATCCATGTGAATGCCTCTTAAATCTCATTGGTTGATTGAATTTCCTCTCCTTTTGGTTTGTTGAGAGTAATTGAGATTTATTAATTGATTTAATTGATTTATTTTAGCCATGTACCCCTTGAATGGGTTGAATTTAATTTAAACCAAGACTATATAATTAATTGATTTAATTGTATTTTGATTTGATTGCACTTGATTAAAATGCTCTCAATTTTGATTGATCTTGAATTAAGACTTGATTTTAATTTTGATTGGCTAATTATGCATTGTGATTCAATTGATTCAATTTTGTCCTTGATTCACTTTGATTTAACTTGATTTGATTTGATTTAATCTTTGTCTATTTTTAGGTGATTACACCAATAGATGTTACAATAAAAGAACTAAGACTATTGTTGAGAGTGCAAATGTTAAAGTTGATGAAAAGTTCAAAATTTAGGAAAGAATGCTTGATTATGAATTAGATGAAGAAGCTCACCCTAAACCTAACATTGGATCTATTGAATTATTTTATGAGATTGACAGTGATTTGTTGAATGAAAGCCACAGTGAAGTTATTGAAGAACCTACACCTGAAGTGAGATCTGAGACAGTGACACCTAACAAGAGTTTATCAAGAAATCATCCTATTGGGAAAATTATTGGAAGCATCAATAGAGGAGTTCTAACTCAGAATAAGGTACAAGAATAGTTATGTTTGATTTCTCAAATTGAACCTAAAACTACTAGTGAAGCTTGTGAAGATGAAAGTTGAACTAATGCTATGAAAGAAGAACTAGATTAGATTGAAAAGAACAAGACATGGGAATTGGTCCCTAGACCTAAAGACAAGAATGTTATTGGAACTAAATGGGTATTCAAAAATAAGATGAATGAACAAGGAGAAGTAGTAAGAAAAAAAGCAAGATTGGTATGCAAGGGATACTCACAGCAAGAAGGAATTGACTATGAAGAAACCTTTGCACTTGTTGCAAGAATTGAAGTAGTGAGAATGTTTTTGGCTTATGCAGCTTGCAAGAAATTCAAAGTATATCAAATGGATTTGAAGTCAACATTTCTGAATGGAGAATTGGAAGAATAAGTCTACATTGAGTAGCTTGAAGGTTTTCGTTTGACTCAAGAAGGAGACATGGTATGTAAACTGAAGAAAGCTTTATATGGACTAAAACAAGAACCTAGAACTTAGTATGCAAGATTGGAAAAATATTTGTTAAAGTTGGGATTTACAAAAGGAACAGTTGATAGCAATTTGTACATAAAAGAAATTGAAAATAGTTTGTTGGTTATAGTTATTTTTGTTGATGACATTATTTTTGGAGGAGAAGATGAAGCTAGTGACAAATTTGTGGATGAAATGAAGACTGAATTTGAAATGAGTATGATTGGTGAAATGAAATACTTTTTGGGATTGTAGATAACATAGAACAATGATGGTATGTTTGTAAGTCAAAAAAAGTACCTGAATGACTTGTTGAAAAGATTTGGAATGGAGAATTGTAAACCAGTTGGAAAACCTATGGTAACTGGACATAAATTATCTAGCACAGATGAAACACTGACAGTTGAACAAAAGAAATACAGATCTATGATTGGAGGATTATAGTATTTGACTCATACAAGACCTGATATAGAACATTTAGTTGGAATTGTAGCAAGATTTCAAGATGAACCTAGAGAATCACATTATGTAGCAGTAAAGAGGATACTGAGATATTTAAGAGGCATAATGGACTATGGATTATGGTATGAAAAATCTGATGATTTTACCCTATGTGCATATATAGATGTTGATTGGGGAGGTAGTGTTGATGATAAGAAAAGCACCAGTGGTGGAGCATTTTTCCTTGGAGGTAGATTGGTTTCTTGGTTGAGCAAGAAGCAAAATTTTATCTCATAGAGCACAACAAAAGTAGAACATGTAGTAGTAGCAAACAATTGTAACCAGATAATTTGGATGAAGCAAATGCTGAAGGATATTGGAATAAAGTTTTTTGAACCTATTGTCATACATTGTGACAACACCAGCACAGTTAGTATGTCTAAGAACCCTGTATTACATTCTAAGACAAAACATATAGAGATTAAGTATCATGTTGTAAGAGAGAAAGTTGTTGAGAAAGAAGTCAGACTTGAGTACATAAGTACAAAGGAGAAAATAGTAGATATATTTACAAAGCCTTTGCCTAAGGATACATTTGAGTATCTGAGATGTATGCTTGGGGTTATGCCCCAACCTACTTTTGAGAAGTGATGCAGTTGGTTGCTTCCATCTAGTGGTATATGAGCCTTATCTTTCTTCTAGACTGGATGTTGGTACTTCCTCTATGGGGGAGTATGTGTGTCTGAGCTAAGTCATGAGGACTCTAGTGAATGTATTTTTTGAATAGTGTCTTTTGACATTGGAATTTTTGTTGACATAATGATGAAATTTATGTCATTGATGTCAATGAGGGAGAAGTGTACATGAAAAAAACTATTTGCACTATCTAAATAGGAAAATGAAGCAAGATTTGATTGATAAAGAGGACTTGAAGCAACAGTGTTGCAGTATTGGATTTTTGGAACATTGGATGTTTTTTCATCTATGTTACCATCAATGCCAATGGGGGAGATTGTTAGGAATGAATGCTAAATGTTTGGTAGCCATTCTGTAATGATTGTTGTTGCATTCATGACTATGATTGTCATTGATGTCAACACAATGATTTATCAAAGACTTGCAGAGAAGCAGATAGAGTTTAAATTAGCGCACATGGGATATTGCAGTTGGAGCTATGCAATGTTGAGGATATATTCATTGATATGTTATATGTCTATGGTTAAGAGTGTAGATAGTAATTCATTTATTCATGGAAGTTATGAGCATTTTGGTGGAAGCAGTATTCAGGAAGTGTTCCTAAGTAGCGGTTTGTGGAAATCAGATGATATCTCCTAATCAGGATGGAATCTTGTTTTGCGTAGTTAAAGGGAAGTTGAAGACACATTGTTAGTGATGTGGATGATAGCACAAACTTTGAGGTCACACGAGTGAAGAATTATTGTATTTGGGAGCTGACAGTTTTGTGTAATTTTGATGCAGCGTGTGGAAAATTTTATTTTGTAATTGTATGCCGACTCATTTGTAATTAATTGAGTGTGGTATAAAGGAAGGAATGTTTTTCCTTGTTATAGTGTAGTGGATTAATATGAAGTGAAGAAAAGAGCTAAATGTGAAAGAGAATTTTACAAGACATGCGAAGTACATAGATCTAAAATTGAGATCTAGTGTAACAGTGAGTGCAGTTTGGCACAGTCAGAGAAGAGGTAACATATTATTCTATTGATTAATACAAAGATTAATTGGACAGTGTGGTCAGTGATCTTACCCTGAAGCTGTTTGGGCAGTGGGTCCTTCTATCTTCCATAACTCTTAACAGAGTTAGAATCTTTTAACAGGGATTCAAAATCTCCTAACAAGGATTCATATGTACTGAATGTATTTCATAAGACTCCTAATAGAGTCCATCCTTTCACAAGGAATATTCATCTTAGTGCATCTTTTGTGGGCATCATTCCCACTGGGGTTTACTCTTTGATCAAGAGGTTCCCTAGTCAACATATCTTGTGTCATTGTGTTATTGTGTATGAATATCTTTCTATGGTTGGTAATTATATTGCTTACATGGTTTAATTCTATTGAAGTTGATAAAAGTTATAATTATCTAATAACTGATTCATCCCCCCCTCTCTCAGTTATCTTGGTGGACTTTACTTTCTAGCAACTTCTTGGTGTATTCCATTTAAGTTTCTTGCTGAATCCTCAAGTTGAGTTGGCCTATTTAAGGTGACAGTAGAGGGCTCTGCATCAACAATCTATAGAATTAGACCTTTATTTTAAATGCATTTAATGGTTTGTTTCATGTTTGAATGTACCATTGAATTAAGCTTGGCTATATTAAGTACAATCTTAAGACTTGTGACTCTTCAAATTCTCTTGTTTCTTTCAAACCTCCAAACATGTGTACTATGAGATTTCCTCCAACAAATGGACTTGTGATGACTTTAACAATAGTACATGTGTTGGAGGACTACTCAAAGTACTGCTTAGGAAAATCTAAATTTTCATCACCTGTGCATATAAGATTTGATCATAGAAGGTAGATGCATAGGTGAAAAACATGTATATTTGACTAAGCAATACTGGGAGCTAGACCCAGCAACAAATAGATTTGTGGTCATTTTCACAATAGTACATGTGTTGCTAGGTAAGCTCCCAATAGCACTCAGGAAAATATGCATGTTTATCACCTGTACATATGAAGTGGCTCTAATGGAAGATACAATCACTAAATTCTGCATACTCCTTATTTTATTATGGGTTGATATTGTCAGACATGGTCTTTCTTGAATGGAATGACTCGTTACTTGATATTGTCAGACATGAGAGTTTGTAGATTAATAGGAGTTCACATTTTTATGGGAACATATCATTCAATTGAGAATTAATGCCTATCTATATCTAGTGAGATGAACATAACTCATGTACCTCATGCTAGTGTGCTTGGATTAGACTAGACATTATCCAACTGCCTGTGAGGGTTGTCACTGTTATTAATTGGTGTAAAAGGAGGACCGCCTGTGTGTTATAGCACTTTATATAAATACTCACTATTTGGATAATGTCTAGTCTAATGAAAAATAATGTATACAAGGTATCCAAGAACACTAGCATGATGTACATGAGTTATGTGCATCTCACTAGTTATAGATGGGAAACTATGGCACACTAGTATTTGTGAACTCCTATTAATCTACAAACTCTCATGCTAAACAACTAAAAAATAAGTTCAACATAGTTCTGTTAACACAACCAAAGTTAAAATTAAATTATCTAAAACAAATGGTGCCTTAGAGGGATAGAGGAACACTTTGCTAAAGAAGTTTGACTATTGTTTGTGAAAATGCCTCCAAGGAATGCAGGTACTACTAGGGAGATCCAAGAGTTGAAGGAGAAGAACACAAGGTTGTAGGAATCTTACAATGCACTTTTGGCCAAGCTTGAAGCACTAGAATCCAATCAAAAAAGAGTAGCAGATGGTGTTGATAGTGAAGAAGAGGAAGAAACCCATAAGGAAGGGGAAGGAGAGGAAGAAGAGGAACAAATAGATCTTGAAGATCCTATACTATCTAACTCCTATTACATTAACTCATGCCTTTATAGATTTAGGCTTATTACATGACATTCCATCAAATTCACAAAATGGACCATAAGTTCAATTACATTGATATATTTATGTTTTGATCTTTTAGATCCTATAATCTTTATGATCATTCTTCAAGAGCCATTCAAGTGAAGCCTTTTCATGACTTTGTTAGGGTGCCCTGCACAATACTCCCAAGGATCAAATCAATCCAAGTCCCTTGGATTGGGAGTTTCTTTCATTTCCTCCAATCTCTATCCACTTCTTGTTGAGGACCTACAACAAAATAGTATTCCATGTTCATGTGTTCTATGCCCCTAAAATCAAACATTATGTACTCATGCCAAGCATTAAATCTGTCAGCCTTCATGTTTATATTGTTGGAAAGTTGTCTATAGTGAAGTATATGACTTGATATAGTGTTTTCATTATGGAAAAAAAGTCATATAGTAGTTTGGAGTCAGGGCACTTAGTGTAAAGATCAAAATTTAGTTAAGTGTTGAAGACTGGATAGTGTACAGAGCTCCTGCAGCTCAGAGCATCAATGCACATGTATACAGATGAATTATGGTATGCACCTTGGAAGTTAAGCTTGTTAGACTATACTTATACTTAGTATATAAGCACATAAGTAGATATACAAAGATGTGAAAGTTACAGTCAGTTGAAGTTGCACAACCAATGTATGCCAGTAGAAAATAGAGCATGGAGCCGACAGTTAGCATTTTGGTTTGCGATTATAATGTAATGTTGTAAAGGCCATGCACCCATTGTATTTAGGTTGCTGACATGTTTATATGTATAATTGTAAACATGCTTAAGGCATTTCATTTGGAAGCATTGTTTGTAATTAGTTATAGGGCCGACCTAATTGTTTTATTTGTATGAGCACATAAATATAAGGTGCGCCCATTATATTTGGTATGGAAGTTGTAATAGAGTTGTGAGAAGCAGAGCAGAGGTATGTGAAGATAGCATAAGATGTATTAGAGCTTTTCTAGAGGTCAAAGCATCAACGCACCAAAGGAATTGATCAAACAAGTAGTGTCATAGTGACAGTTCACCAGGAGATATAGTGTGTATTTGAAATCAGAAGGTTGTAGCTTTCACCATTTGAGCAGTGAGCTCTAGGATAGTGAGTCCACTCCCCTAATAGGGATAATTGTAAAATACTCCTAATAGGGTCTAAACCTTAACAAGGTCTACTATACTTAAAGTATTGTAAGGCTACTCCTAACAGGGTAAAGGATCTTCTAACAAGGATCACAAAAAACTAGTGCAGAATATTAGTGGGTATCAAGTCCCACCAGGGTTTTTACCTATTTGGGTTTCCCCATAACCATATTGGTGTCATGTGTTGATTTCATGTTTCATGTTTATGTGAATGTTTAATTTAGTACTTAAGCATTTAAGTTTAGCATAAAGATTAAAGTAAAAAGTTAAAATACAATGAACACTGATTCACCCCCCCCCCCCCCTCTCAGTGTTCCCATTCCTAAAAATTGGTATTAGAGCTCTGGTCCTCAGCAAAGAAGTTTAACCACTTGAGGAGATCATGGAAAAAGTAGAAATGAAACATTTGAAGAAAAATCTTAAATCTTCTCTTGAAGAACTAGACAATTCAGAAAGAGAAATTGAAGAACTAAAAGAAAAATTTAGTGATGCTCAATTAGTTATCAAAAGACTAAGAAAGGATTTGAAAGAATGCTCTAACAGTGAACTTGAAGAAAAAGTCAAGAAGTTGAATGAAGAAAATGCATCCTTATTAAGTCAGCTTGAAGAATTTGATGACAAACTGATGAACAATCAAGATGTCTACAATGAAAAAATCAAGGAGAACCTTCAACTCAATGAAGAACTAAGGGAAGCTAATGTAGAAATCTTGGAGCTAAAGAATATCATAGAAATCTTGGAATCTGAATTGAAAAAGATAAAGGATCATATTGACAAGTTACACACTAGTTCTGATTTAGTAGAATCTCAGTTGTATGCAAGAAGAATCAAAGGAGACACTAGCTGTACATTGGATGTAATGAAGCAAAAAATTAGATTGAAAATATGTGAGCAAGAAAGGAAACACAAAAAGAATCTATTGATACTGAAAAGACTGAAGATCAAACCAAAGACAATGGTGGTCCTCCTAAGACTGAATGCAAGCAAGTAGAACACACTTATTTTGCATGTAACAAGCATGGACACATTGCAAGGAACTGTACAGAGGTAAGACATTTTAATGGCTATTGTTATTCATGCAATAGATTTGGTCATAGAGTTATGAATTGCAAGACTAGTAAGAAGAACAGGATTTAGTAAGATCAAAGAAATCAGAATCAAACAAATGTTAGAAGTTCTCAGAATGTTACATGTCAGATATGTAACTATAATGGTCACTCAGCCAGAACATGCAGAATGGTGACTCATGTCAATGCACTGAGGAATAATAGACCTCTAGTCATTTGTCACTCTTGTAACAAGGCTGGACATATCTCAAGGTTCTGTACATCAAGGACGCAAGGTCAGGAAAGCCCTAAAAAGGCCGAAGAACCAGTATTGGATCCTGAAGTAGAAGTCAAGTTTGTGAAAGCCTCAGATGATGCAAGCATGATTTGGTCAGAGAAAAAGAAGAAAATAGTTGATGAGAATGTATTGGATGCATCCCCAGTGGACACACCCTCTACATCTGTATGAATGGCCCTTAGGGTCATAGGGGGGGCTAATTTAGCTCTAGACCCTTGTGTGGCTGGTATACTCATCCTCAGAGTATGCACCTTTGGACTTAATCTTTTGGAGTGTATAGGAACCTTTGTGCAAGAGTGCACATGTTGATTGTTAGCAGAGCTTGAGTTTGAAATTTTGAAGTGACAACCTAGTTTACACGATGTGCATTAATGGCATATTTTTCACCTTTAAAGTACATATAAGTCATTTGATTGCTCATTGCATTCAAATTCAAAGCAATAGGAGAGCAGAAAGAGCCTTGGAAGTTATTATGAAGTCTTGGAGATTGATCTATCAGAGATTTTCTATAGTTATCAGTGCATTTGATTGGTTGCAGGAACCCTAGCTCATTGTGTCAATTCAGAAGATATCAGATTATCTCAGAGATCAGTTGGATAGTGATTAAAAAGTAAGTCATGGCCACTCCCATTTTTTATGATGTTGCTAAGAAGAAAAGATATGTTTTCAAAAGGTACCCATTTAAATCCACCCTAGATGATTTAGAGGGAGCTTTCTCCCGCACGCCTATGGGCATCATGCATGTGGAAGACATAAGGGCTTACATCTATTATAAGAAAGAACCTTTTGGACTAGATAGGTTAAGGGTGCACATGGATACCATGTTGAAACAGGATAAAACATTCATGGATGAATACACCAAATGGAATGATCACCCTATTGTTGAGTATGCTATGACATATGAATTCTATGAGACAAAACGGATAAAGATCTTATTGAGCAGAATCCATGATGATCTATTTTGGATTGGAGATGTTCTAGTAAGAATCACAAGTGATCTGATACATGAGATGACAGGCCTTTCTAGGATAGGTACTGTCCTTCCAGTGGGAAAGGATGTCATGAAAATGGTAGAACAAGTATGTAAGTCAAGGAGTGATAGGCGTGACATGACTATTGATCTAATTGAGCAACCAGACATCAAATTGATGTCAATGATATTGGGTTACAGGTTTCATCACACTAGTAGGGTGAATAGTGTGTCTACAGGCACTATTCTAGCTGCCATCAGACTAGTAAAGGAAGATGGAGAGTTAAATTTGTATGAGATCTTGCACACATAGTTGATAGATAACATCAAAGCCATCAAACATGACAAAACAAAGATATTCAGGTTTGGGTCCCTAATCATCTATATGTACCTTCATATAGTTGGAAGAGTTTCAGATTTGTATTTGGACAAGTCCATTCCAACAATGCCTCAGATATCCAACAAAGCATCCATAGAAAGCACACTAAGAGATTACATTACATTGGAATTGAAAACCTTCAGAGCTAAGATGCAGATGAGGTATAGGATTCCAGAAAGAATTGTAGAAAAATATAAGGATACAATATGTTTTATGGTGGAGACTGATACTACATGTATGGAAGTTTTTGAGCCAAGAACTAAGTGGATTCATCCACTTGGCTATGAGGTAAAAGAAAAGGTCCTTGAAGCATATGCGTAGGTACTTTTGACAGCCCCCAAAGATCCTAATGAACCTATGAGGAAAAGACCAGAGAAGTTGATGCAAAACTTAATATTGTAGCAACTAAAAGAAAAGTTGCTAAGTTCACTTCTAAGATATTGAGAATACATGGTGTGTCTCAAGCAGACCTTGATAAAGCAAGGGATTAAAAGATTTCCCTAGAATTGAAACGTGTAGCAGTAGAGGAAGAATAAGAAGATCCTAAGTTGAAGAAGATGAAAACTGAATCAGATGACACTCAGAAGGGTAAAGAATATAATACTCCTTCTGCACCCATAGATACTATTGATCTTACCACTCCTCCAGAGTATAAGCCTATAATCAAGAGGAAGAAAGAAGCTAGCACTAGTCATCCATCCTCATGAGCATTAAGGAGCAGGAAAAACATTCAAGAACCTCCTAAGGCAAGATTCAGACCAAGCCTTAAAGTTTTGAGCACAAGAATTATTGATGATGGAAAAATTGATCAAGTAGAGAAGTATTATGACACATACAATGAGATTGACAAATTAGAAATACATAGTATGATTGTCAAACATATGATCAAGTTCAAGAAGATAGTCCTTGAGTTGAAAACCTCTATTCTAGATAAAGTATGGGATATTTTAGAAAACCTAAAGAGACAAGCAAATGAAGAGGATCTAAGGATCAAAGAAAAAGTATTAGAAGATACTCTTCCAATATGTTCAAAAAGAAGAAGTGGCACTAATATTAAATCTGGTGAAGCCACACTTAAGGACCAAGATGAGAACTCTTCACATTATGAACAAAGACTATGAGCTGATAATGAAGGAAATAGAGAAGGCCTTTGAAAAGGTATTATTAGAACAATAGATAAAATTGCCTACTGTGCCCATCACTCATGCACCTAGTAAGCAAGACAAAGAAGCAGAGACCTTCAATGTATGAGTTAAAAGTCCTCAAGACTTAGCACCCATAGCATAAACTCAAATAGAGGTAGACAAGTTTGCACCCATCTCAAAATCACATGAAGGCAACACTATTATCATAGATAATGTGGAGATAGCCATGGCGGCTATTGATAAGGATTTGGACAAGTTTGAGGAAGCATTTTTTAGTACTGAAGAAGCTGAAATCTTATGTAGCAATACACCTCCCACTCAGCAAGAAGAAGTACTCATAAAAGATGTATCTGATAATAAAGAAGAAGAAGAGGTAGAAAAGAAAGAAGAAGATATTATGTTGATCTTGCAAAGGTAAAACAAGAAGTGATGGATAGCACTCCCATCACTCCCTCCTCAACATTGTTGTCAAGTTTGACACCTGACACAAGCAGTTTGGACTCCTAGAAAGAAGAAGACTTGATTAAGTTCAACATCTTGGCTATGGAGAAGGCAAAAGAAATTTTTTTTATGAGGAATCCTCTCCTCATAGAATCAGTGAATATTTTGAATAGTTTTCTGCCAGAAGATAAGAAAGTGTTAAAGGTACATTCAATTGATGATGTGAGTTCAGTCCTCTCATAGTTCAAAAGCAATTTTTCCAGCCTAGAAGAATCTGCGTCCATAGTAGCAAAAGAGAAGTACTTAAAGAAGAGACTGAATGAGTTAATGAGAAAATTTGCACTAGAATTGAATTCTCTTAAGTCTGGTCAAGAAGCCTTGAAAGAATTTGCTGATGAAGGAAGAAGGATCATTGCAGCATGCATGGATCAAGACAAGCTCACCAATGCTCATTTCAAAAAGATAAAAGAAGTAGAAGAAATGATTGAGTAGGTAAAGAATTCAGTGTTAGACACATCCACTGATATGAATAGGTGCAACAATGTCTACCAAGGACAGTTAGACAAGATTGAGAAGGATGAAATAGAGATAACAAGGATAAGGTCCAGACAGACTCAGTTGAGGAATGGTCTTGCACCCTCTTTAGACATCCTCAATCAAAATATAAAGAAGATTAATGTCACCATGATAACTTATGATCATAGTCCGATCAGTGACTTGGAGAAGATGGAGAAGCTTCAATATGCATTGTGCACCCATCTCCAAATAGTTAACTCTCTGATAACCTTTTGGAAGAAGGAGATTTAGAACCTCAAGATTGCATATCCAGATGTTTTCCCTTAGTGAGTATGTATAGATATAGTTTTTTGATGCACTTTTGTCATTACTATCAAAGGGGGAGTTGTGTATAGAATATGGAGTATATATATGTATAGGGAGATATAAGATTATGTATAAAAATGTATAGAAGATAGAAGTAGACAAAAGTTTTTGTGTTAAGGGAAAGTTAGCAACTTGGCCATATTCCTTTGTTGCCATCAATGAAAAAGGGGGAGATTGTTGGAAATTTGTCTATACTAAAGTATATGACTTGATATAGTGTTTTCATTATAGAAACAAAGTCATATAGAAGTTTGGAGTCAGCGCACTTAGTGTAAAGATCAGAATTCAGTTAAGTGTTGAAGATTGGACAGTGTACAGAGTCCCTGCAGCTCAAAGCATCAGCACATGTGTGTACAGAAGAATTATGGTATGCACCCTGGAAGTTAAGCTTGTTAGAATATAATTATGCTTAGTCTATAAGTGCATAAGTAGATATACAAAGATGTGAAAGTTACAGTCAGTTGAAGTTGCACAACCAGTGTATGCCAGTAGAAAACAGAGCATGGAGCCAATAGTTAGCATTTTAGTTTGAGATTATAATTTAATATTTTAAAGGCCATGCACCCATTGTATTTAGGTTTCTGACATGTTTATATGTATAATTGTAAGAACACTTAAGCCAATTCATTTGGAAGCATTGTTTGTAATTAGTTATAGGGCTGACCTAATTGTTTTGCTTGTATGAGTGCATAAATATAAGGTGTGCCCATTGTATTTGGTATGGAAGTTGTAATAGAGTTGTGAGAAGTAGAGAAGAGGTATATGAAGAAAAAATAATATGTATTAGAGCTTTTCTAGAGGTCAAAGCATTAGCACACCAAAGGAACTGATCAGACAAGCAGTGTCAGTGACAGTTCACCAGCAGATATAGTGTGTATCTGAAATCAAAAGGTCATAGCCTTCACCATTTGAGTAGTGAGCTGTAGGACAGTGAGTCCACTCCCCTAACAAGGATCATTTTAAAAGAATCCTAATAGGATCCAACCCTTAACAAGGTCTACTATACTTAAAGCATTGTAAAGCTACTCCTAACAGGGTAAAGGATCTTCTAATAAGGATCACAAAACACTAGTGCAAAATATTAGTGGGTATCAAGTCCCACCAAGTTTTTTACCTATTTGGGTTTCCCCGTAACCATATTGGTGTCATGTGTTGATTTCATGTTTCATGTTTATGTGAATATTTAATTTAGTACTTAAGCATTTAAGTTCAACATAAAGATTAAAGTAAAAAGTTAAAATATAGTGAACACTGATTCACCCCCCCCCCCCCCTCCCCCCTCTCAGTGTCCCCATTCCTAACATATATTCCCATAGATGTGTTAAAAAAAAACACTTTCATGATGAATACTATCAAACTCTAGAAAACCTATCATAAAAGTGTTAGAAACAAAAATAAACAAGGTTTTCTTGACCACTAGTTTCTATACAAGTCTCAAAAACTTGTACACTCTCCTCATCAGCAACTCCTTGAACTCTTTCAGCAAGTCCTCCATTTAGTAGTTTCTTCTCTACCATAAGCCTTTTAATAGGCCAAACAACCCTCTTCCTCATCTTCTTATGCCAACTTGTGGCTTCTTGCTGCAATGCTATCTTCAAAAGCTTTGACTCTTCACTCTCTAAGGTCCCTGTCACCTCTGAGACCTCTTTCAACTTCAACTTCTCTCTCTGTTCATCTTCACATGGATCTCTATTCGGAAACACTTTACATGGTTTTCTACTAATTGTTCAATGATGTCATTAGCATTCTCACCAATCTTCTCTTCTATCCTTTTATCTATTGTCTTCCCTTCACTCCCCAAGAGTCCCTTCCACTCCAAAATACCAACACTCCTTGTCAATGTCTATGACACTTCTTCATCTTTAAAGGGCTGCAACACAACTCTCCTTCCTCTATCCAAGAATGTGTAAGTGTTCTTTTCTCCATCATCGAGGGTACGTTTACTTATCTACCATGCTCTCCCAATGATCAAATGAAAATCCACTATGGGAATGATGTCACACCATAGGCTATCCTCATATGGCCCAATGCTAAAGTGCACTTGTGCTTGCTCTGTCACCTCAACTTGGTCTTCCACATTAATCCCATGTGCCCTATATGGCCTCTCATGTAGTATCCTTAGAAAATTCAACTTCTGAACCATCTCAATGGAAACAAAATTTGAAAACACACCATTTGAAACTATAACTTTACAAACTTTGTTTCTGCACTTACAATGTGTCTTGAATATGCATGGCTCCACAATGTACCTTGCATCCAAATCTGCATTGATGATCACCAAATTTTTTATATCCCTTTGATGTCAGCAAAAATGTTCTCCACACTTCATCTATAATCTAGGATTCATTCAACTTTGAACCACCACCTTGGAACACTCTTTAAAGGATAATTCAACTTTAAGGGTTCAACAAGGGATTCTAGGTCTTCAAAATCTTAGATTGTCTTCTCCCACTCTTCTCCCAAATAGATCTTGAAGAGCAGAGGACAATCAAGATATTCAAGGCTATGAAGAATGAGCAGCATAAGGTGAGGGGAGATATCCCTATGTATGATGGAAGTCTAAAAGAAGAAGAGCTTTTGGACAGAATAAAAGCAATAGAGGAGGTTCCTTAATGAGGGGAAGAGGAGGAAGGACAAATTAGGTTTGGGAAGAAAAGGACAAAGGATTGAATAGGACAATGTTGCATAGTCCTAGAAATGCATACTTTTGGGATTTGAACTATGTTCAAATAGGTACAGTCAAGTGTCCTATTGAAGGGCAACTAGTAAACAACCATGTTTTGATGTGGACATCCAGTGGGCAAAAATAACCAACTGTCAAGGCACCATATTCCTAAAGTATGAGTTCAGACTCAGACATCCAATGCCAGGACTGATTCTTGGGATAAGAATCCTTTCAAAGGTGGTCAACATGGTGCAGGGGCACCTAGAACATCCAAAGACTACCAGGAGTCCATAATGACAACCATGCACCTAATGACATCTAAAGACATCAATTGGAATGTATTGGCACCTATAATGGCCTATAAGATCATTCCATGCAATGCAAATGGAAAATATGTAATAAGTCTTAAAAGGCCTAGTAGGCCTTAGGACCAAAATAACAGCCTAGGATGGTATTTTGTGTTACAAGTTTATAATAGTTTAGATTTAATTTTAATAATGCTTAATAAGTTCAGTTGCGTCACATTTCAAAGTCTTAAGGATTCATTATCTTTAAATTTTCAAAAACTCCACATTTGTAATGTTGCATTTCAAAAATTTGAAATGCAATAGTTATTAGAAAATATAGGGAATTGGATTTTGTTATGTTTTAGTGCAAACTAATCCATCCAACCGATTGGGATTGGTTGGGGTAGTTTCTAGGAGTCCATCAAATATGCCAAAGTTTCATTATATGATAGAAGAGGCCTAGTGTATGGACTGTATTGAATTTTTGATAAATAAACTTCTTTCAAATACAATTTCCTTGAGTTCTTAGGGTGATTTTGGATTCATTTTGTCATTGTCTTACATTTCAATGCATTTAGAATAGTTAGATATTGATCCTAGACCACATCTATGCATTTGTGAGGTCTATATTTGTGTATTCCAAACTAAGCCAAAAATTAATAACTAATTATTACTGGTTACATGGAGGTTGTAAACCGGTTGGAGAGGCTTATTAGAGCATGGATGTGTATGTTTGAGACATAGGGGAGTAAGGGAAGATAGAAGAATCAATAAATTCCAAAGAAACAATGTAACATACTCAGGTTTTTAATGAAATGTAAATTATTCTCCAACAGACCCTGTCACTGCCCGTGAGGGTATAGTTAGAATCCTTATTGATTTATTTCTTCTTTCATGAATGGTATGAATAGAGATGGATTGGTGTAGTATGGTTATATATTTATACTGAGTTTTTGATAAATAAACTTCTTTCAAATGCAATTTCCTTGAGTTCTTAGAGTGATTTTGAATTCATTTTGTCATTGTCTTACATTTCAATGCATTTGGAATAATTAGATATTGATCCTAGACCACATCTATGCATTTGTGAGGTCTGTATTTGTATTTTAACTTAATTAATTCTGATTGGCAGAGTAGTTTCAGCCATTCCTTTGACAATTTTGTGAGTTTCCAATTGAATATGGTCATTCCATGACCTCTGACCACTGTAACACATGGAATGACTGAGTATTAACATGTACTATAGTTCCCTAATCCATTAATGTAATGAGAAGGAAGAATGTTTGGGTGATCACCATAATTTATAGAGGAAACTTAATGAATTTGCTTGGTATGCTACAACAATAGCCATTTGGTCTGAAGGAGGAACATAGATTATGACTTGGATAATCTTATAATGATCATATAATGGTGAAAAAACTACCTATTGGACCTAGAAGTAATTGGAGATATGAGATTTAAGAAACCCTTGGATTAAGGGTTTAGAAGTGCTAAATTTAGGGATTTTGGGGTTCTCGATGGACTGAGCCCTATTCCTTTGAGGTTTGTTCTTTTTTAGAAATTATTAAAGATTGATGAAGTTTTGGAGTCTTAGGAGTGCAAGGAGTCTATGGTTTCTTTGTTATTTGGGGTCTTTTTAAGCACTTCTAAAGCCATAGTGTGTAGATAGTCACACCTGGTCTAAAAGAGTCCATAGAAAGACGACTGTAGAAAGTTGACTGCCCTAGTTTTATGTAAAAAATGGTCTATAGATGACTGTCACATGATTTCCTTTCGATTTCTCCACCAAATGATCTTAGACCGATTGTAATTGAAAGCTATGACTCCAGGTAGACTTCCAATGGAGTTAGATTTGACATTCCAATCCACACGAAGTTGATAGAAAAAAAAATACCAGGAAAAAAAAATGTTAAAAACTCAGTTTTCTCAATATTGTTTACAATATTTACTCTTCCAACCTTACAATCATAAACCTAACACTAGTACATTTACAATGTAACATGATGCAGTGATTCAAAAATTTAGGGTTTTGCAAGTTCATCTCTAAATCAAATGTATATAAATAATGATAAAAAATGTGCCAGCAAATACCAAATACATTATTCCCTAACACATTGCTCACAGGCCCTAAGTAGATAACCAATAAAAAAATTCTAGATAAATGTAGAGTAAGGAAATCCTTACAAGCGGTCATCCTTTTACACCAAATCACAGTGGCAACCCTCACAGGCAGGCAATCCTCCTTTTACTCTCACCAAATAATAGTTCAAACAATCATAGGCTCCAGCTCCTTCACACGCTCCAAATTAAAAGAAAAAAGATTTTGTATCTCATTTCATTTGGAGTGCGCTCTAGCTCCTTCACGCGCTCCAAATTAAATGAAAAAAGATTTTGTGTCTCATTTCATTTGGAGCGTGCTCCAGCTCCTTCGCACGCTCCAAATAAAATGAGATACAAAATCTTTTTTCTTTTTAAAGTTATGCCCGTGTTGGTCAAAATTTCAACCTACATTGTATTGGTCAAAATTTTGACTAAAATGGGCATGGATTAAAAAAAAGAGGAAGTTTTCCTTCTATAATTCAACCAACCTAAACCTTTTTAATTGATTGTCAAAAATTTTGGTAGAAAAATGAGGTCAAATGTAGTAGTGAATCAACTGTCAAATAATAATTTGATCTTTAGGATCATGCAAGATGTTTTCCACAACTTCACCAACTTCAGCTTTCAGAACCTCAGATCTGACTCCCTAAGTCTTCAAGTCATGAACCTCTATCAATCCCCTCTTATCTCCCCTAAACATCTACCCCAAACATCCTAT
>BSBK01003021.1:0-70410 GCA_027943335.1 Chamaecyparis obtusa
GAATTCCTATTGCTTTACTTCCAAGATCTTCATCAAGCACTGTCGACCGAGTTTTTCCTTTCCTTTGATATGTCCTAGGTATGGATTTTCTCCTCGACGGCTTGAAAGTTTTTATTTTGTTGAATATTTAGATAAGAAAATATCCCTTTTTTGTGAAAAGCAGATATGTTGGGAACCCTTGTTCATTTTTGTCAAGCTTCTATGCCAAAGGTTCCGTACAATCCATCCCAAAGGTTAATTAGCTTGTTATGTCCATCCCATTGTCCCCTTCTGGTAACCCTAACCCCTGGGTTAGTGTTGGTGCTAAGAAATGTAAAGCTATTGTTAGGGGCTTTTCTACTGAGCATTATTATCCCAAGTCTTCTACTCCTTTGATTTCCTCAAAGAATAGGTTTTCCCCTCTCATGAATATAGAAGATGTTCAGAAACCATTAGATGGCTATTTTTTTTTCGCTTCTCCCTTGGTGAAAGCCTATTTCCCTCCTCACTAACATGCCCCAATCTCTGCCCATCCACCTCATCTTCTAATACAAGGAATTCAACCGTAGAAGTTATAGATGGAAGGTTGGAGCAATTTCTAGAGATGTGTAAGAATCACAGAGTTTTGGTAAGATGGAATGGCTTTAGGGTTTCTTCCTCCAAAATTGCAACATGGTTAACCACTCAATTATCTAACTAGATAAGAATAGTCCTACTATTAGAAGATTTTATTTTTTAGGATGTAATAAGATAGAGTTGAAGGATCTAGATTATTGAAGAAAGGCTTCCCTAATTTTGGAAATATTAATTTTTCCATAATGGATTGGTCACCACTCTTTAATCCTAGAAATCTAAAGGATTTCCTAGTTGAAATAGCTGTCCTTATCCTGAATCTTCCCACATAACTTATCATTCAGACATACTTTAGGTAGATAGGTAATCTGATTGTTAAATTTGTAGGATTTGTGGATACCCCTTTTAAATAATCAAATTATAATATCATTGTTAGGATGGATATCAATTTAAAATCCCTAGGGAAAATCAGAATAAAAAGTGAACATAATGAATTTGTGATGCAGGAGCATCCTGGGCGTAAGAGCAATCTTGCATCACCCAAAAAAAATATTTATGTTTTTATATTCAATAAGGGTTATTTTGTGCAGACCTGCTATTTATGGAAAGTTACTATTTTTGGTAATTTTTGTATGTGCTCAGAATGATCTAATTTCTTTCTTGGAGGTTCATTTTGGTCATATAAGACTACCAATAAAGTTTCATTGCCAAATCAAGTGTATATTGGAAGATATTGAAGATTTTCGGTATTGGCAGCAGGGTACAGAAACTTTGAACTTAGTTTTGAAAGCTTTAGAGGCCCCAGATGAGGTCAAAAATTTGGGTGACAGGTGCTTGTGCAAGTCAAGCCTATATAGTGCTTCGTGGCATTTCTGAAATGGGGTTATAATAGCCGATCGGGTCAACTGGTGATGACTTATGGTCTTCGAAAGTTGGTCCACCTGAAATGGCAGAAAATAATTTTCTTCAAAATTTTTGTTCGGGTTTCAAAGGTTATCTTGAGCTGACTATGATGTAATAAAATGTAAAATAAAATAATTTTTAGTTTGGTCGGCCTTATTGGCTAAATTCTGGAACCTTCACAGGCGGTGGAAAATTGCCTATATAAGGAAGGTTGTATTATTGTCTTAGGCAGTGCAAAATAGTTCAAAATAGTTCAGGATAGTTTTGGGTAGTAGATCTGGGTATTGATTTAAGGCTTTTGTCCTACACAATATTGTAAGGAATGCCCATGTGGTTTTGCATATTGTAATTCTGAAAGTTTGTAATTCCACATTTGTGGAGATAATAAGAAGCCAATTTTCCATTCTTGCATATTGTTGTTGTTTCTCTATTTCTGTTATGTGTTTGTGGTATTAAGGGGAGCAATTAAGGGGAGCACCCTTCATCAAGTGGTATCAGAGTAGGAGTTCTTGAGTGTGTAAATAGATCACCGACTGTGAGGCAGTTTGCACCAGGACCGTGGTTAGGGTTTCAGCGCGCATCGCAAAAATGCCTCCACGAAGAGAACGTGGCAGAATAGCTGGTGCTGTGACACCTGAGGTTAGAGAGCTACAAAGACAAGTGTGAGCATTGCAAGAAGAGATTCACAGAGGAATGAATCTTAATGCTAGAGACAAAAGCGAGGATGAAGGTGAAGAAGAATATCAAGAAAGAGAAGCTGAAATTATGAACCAAGAGGAAGAAAGACTTTTTCAGGCGATTTCCAAGATTGGGAAAAGACCTAAGATTGAGGTTCCTACATTTTCTAGAAATCTTAACCCAGAGGAATTGATCGACTGGATCAATGAATGTGAGGAATATTTTGAGTATGAAGATGTTGAGGATCCTGATAGGGTCAAATTTGCAAAGGCCAGATTGAAAGGTCATGCGAAGATCTGGTGGCAAGAAATTCAATTGGAGTGAAATAGAAGAGGGAAAGATAAAATCACAAGATGGGATCGAATGGTGGATAAATTGAAGCGACAATTCATTCTTGTTGATTATGAGCTTGACCTACTGAAGAAAATGCAGAGTTTGAAGCAAGCAGAAGATCTGTTCAGGAGTATACAGAGGAGTTCTATCGACTTCTCATCAGAATAGGCCATGCAGAAGCTGATAAGGAGAAAGTTGCCTGATACCTTAATGGGTTAAGGCCAAGCATTTAGGAGGAGCTGAATCTGGTTCGAATGAACAGTATTGAAGAGGCATACCAGTTTGCCCTAAAAGTAGAGGAAAAGCTGAACAAGAAGTTTGAGAGTAGACAAAATGGAAGAGGTCACGGTGGACAATCTGGTGGATGGTCATATAGTGGCTGAAATGAAGATCCAAAAAAGAAGGATGAGGCCAGTAGCAGTCAGAATTAGAGAGGAAATAATTCCAATCATTTCGAGGATTAGAGTAATAGAGATCAGAGAGGAAGAGGAAGAGGAAGAGGAAAAGGATCTGGAAGAGGAGGCTTCCTTGGAACATGTTTTCACTGTGGAGAAGAAGGTCATAGGGCATTTGAATGTCCTCAGTACCAAGGCAGAACAGATAGGAGAAATGAAGGCCAGGCCAGAGTTGCACATGTAGATGAAGATGCTAGATCGTCAAATTTTGAAGATGCTGAAAGAGGAGAAACGCTAATTAATAGAAGAGTCTTGCTGAGTGGTGAGAATGAACCTGAACAAAGGAGGAGCCTGTTTCACACTAGATGCAAGTGTGAGGGTAAATGTTGTGATGTGATTATCGATAGTGGAAGCACTAACAATTTGGTGTCAGAAGAGATGGTGACAAAGTTGAAGCTCAAGAGACAAAAACACCCACATCCATATCGGATTACCTGGGTACAAGATGACCACAAGGTCATGGTTAGTGAACAGTGCCTAGTAAAGTTCAAGATCGGCAGGTATCAAGATGAGGTACTATGTGATATCATCTCTATGGATGCATGTCATATGTTGTTGGGTAGACCGTGGTAGTTTGACAGATGTGCTATACACGATGGTCATGCAAATACCTATTCCCTGACAAAGGATCGAGTGCGACATAAGCTAAAGCCATTGAAGGAGATTGAAGAAAAGGTATGTGGTAATGCAAGAATAACATTTGTTGATGGAAGAAAATTCCTAGATGGTATGAGGCATGAGCATGTGTCTTTTTCTTTAATTCTAAAAGTTGGTAAAGAAGAAGTAGAGGATGTACCTGTAGAGGTTGCAGATTTGTTGAATGAGTTTCAGGATATTGTATCTGATAATGTACTTGATGGACTACCACCGGTAAGGAAGATCAGTCATCAGATGGATTTGATTCCAGGAGCCAGTTTGCCAAACAAGGCAGCACACAGAATGACACCAGCAGAAAGTGAAGAGTTGAACAGACAAGTACATGAGTTATTGCAAAAGGGGTTGATTCGAGAGAGTCTGAGTCCCTGTGCTGTACCAGCAGTATTAGCACCAAAGAAGAATAAAGAGTGGAGAATGTGTACAGATTCTAGAGCAATAAACAAGATCAAATCAAGTATAGGTTTCCATTGCCACGAATGGATGATATTATGGATTGTTTGAGTGGAGCTATGTATTTCTCAAAGATAGATCTGAAGAGTGGATATCACCAGATTTGGATCAGAGAAGGAGATGAATGGAAGACTGCCTTCAAGACAAAGGAAGGACTATATGAGTGGTTAGTCATGCATTTTGGGCTAACCAATGCACCGAGCACTTTCATGTGGCTCATGAACGAGGTTCTGAAAGAATTTTTGGGTAAGTTTACATTATTTACTTAGATGATATTTTGATCTTTAGTAAGACATTGGATGAGCATATGATACATATTGGTATGGTGTTTGAAAAGTTGAGAGATGAGAAATTGTTGATTAATTTGAAGAAGTGCTATTTTGTGAAGAAAGAGTTAGCGTATTTGGGATTTGTAGTTTCAGTAAAAGGTCTAAAAGTGGACTCAGAGAAGGTACAAGCTATCCTTGAATAGCTTACTCCAAGGAGTGCTACTGAGGTAAGATCTTTTCATGGTCTAGCTAGCTTTTATAGAAAGTTTATCAGAAATTTTAGCAGTATTTGTGGATCCTTGACTGAAACAATGAGAGGGGATAGAAAAGAGTTTAGGTGGACTAATGGGGCAGAAAAGAGTTTTCAATTGTTGAAACAAAAAGTTATAGAACAACATGTTTTAGCACTTCCAAATTTTTAATAAGGTGTTTCAAGTAGATTGTGATGCTAGTGGTACTGCAATAGGAGCTGTTATGAGCCAAGAAGGTAAACCTGTTGCTTATTTCAGTGAGAAGTTAAATGATGCCAAGAGAAAATATTCTATCTATGATCAGGAATTTTATGCTATAGTTCAGGCATTAAAGAATTGGAGACATTATCTACTTCCTAAAGAGTTTTTCTTGTATACTAATCATCAAGCTTTGCAATATTTGAATAGTCAAAGAAAGTTGAATCAGAGACCTTTGAAATGGGTTGAGTTTTTGCAGAGTTATACATTTGTTTTGAAACACAGAAGTGGAAAGTCTAATAGGGTTGCAGATGCTCTTAGCAGAAGGCAACTATTGCTGACAGAGATGCAGATTGAGGTGGTTGGGTTCAAGGAACTCAAAAATTTGTATCCAGAGGATCTTGATTTTGGTGAAGCTTGGAAAGCTTGTATAGAACCTGTTACTCTAGACAGGACAAAATGGCTAGATTTTATCATCCAAGATGATATGCTATTCAGAGGGAGTCAGTTGTGCATTCCATGAAGTTCTATGAGGGAGAATCTCATCAAGGAGAAGCATAGTGGAGGATTGGCTGGACATTTTGGTCGTGATAAAACCCTTGCTTTGGTTGGTGAGAATTATTATTGGCCATAATTGCAGCAAGATGTGAAGAAGTTTGTACAGAGTTGTAGAGTATGTCAAATGGCGAAAGGAGTGAAGCAGAATACAGGGTTGTATCAGCCATTACCTATACCAGAGAAGCCTTGGGAGGATATCAGTATGGACTTTGCTCTTGGTTTACTGAGGACACAACGGGGACATGATTCAATTTTTGTAGTAGTTGACAGATTTTTGAAGATGGCACATTTCATTCCCTGCAAGAAGACTAATGATGTTGTTCATGTAGCAGAATTGTTTTTCAGAGAAGTAGTGAGACTTCATGGTTTGCCAAAGACCATAGTTTCAGATCGGGACACTAAGTTTGTTGGATATTTCTAGCGTACATTGTGGAAGAAGTTAAAGATAGATTTTTTCAGTTCATCACATCATCCACAGACTGATGGACAGACAGAGGTGGTGAATAGAAGTTTGGAAAATTTGCTGAGATGTTTGGTTGGAGATAAGCCAACAGGATGGGATTTGATTTTACCATAGGCAGAATTTGCATACAATAATTCTGTCAATAGGAGCACTGGTAAATCACCATTCCAGATTGTATATGGAAATAGTCCAAGAAATGCATTTGAATTGAGAAAGATAGATAAGTGATAAATAAGCAGTGTTGAAGCTGAGGATTTTGCGGAACACTTGAAGAACATCCATGGGGAGGTGAGGAAGCATATTACCAAGATGAATGCACAGTATAAGGCTAAGGCAGATGAGAAAAAAAGGCATAAGGAATTTCAGGTTGGAGATGAAGTCATGGTTCATTTGCAAAAGGAGTGGTTTCCAGTTGGTACATATAACAAGCTGAAAATGAAGAAGTTTGGACCATGTAGGATATTGAAAAAATATGATTCAGGAAATGCATATGAGGTAGAATTGCCTACTGAGCTAAATATTTCACCAGTGTTTAATATTTCAGATCTGACAGAGTATCATGAAGGAGGTGTTGAAGATGAGATCACAGCAACACAGTGGAGTATTCCAGCAACTAGTTCAGACACTTAGGAGATCAAAGATATACTGGACAGTCGTGTTGGTAGAAGCACAAGGAACAGGACATATGAAGAATATCTGGTCAAGTGGAAAGGATGACCTGTTGAAGATTCATCATGGCTGACAAAGGAGGAGGTTAGTCATCTTGGTTTTCCTCTGCACACCTGAGTCATGATAGGGTCACTTCTCAAATTACCCTAGGTGTCTGATGCAGGAGCATCCTGGGTGTAAGAGCAATCTTGCATCACCCAAAAAAAATATTTATGTTTTTATATTCAATAAGGGTTATTTTGTGCAGAGCTGCTATTTATGGAAAGTTACTATTTTTGGTAATTTTTGTATGTGCTCAGAATGATCTGATTTCTTTCTTGGAGGTTCATTTTGGTCATATAAGTCTGCCAGTAAAGTTTCATTGCCAGATCAAGTGTATATGGGAAGATATTGAAGATTTTTGATATTGGCAGCAGGGTACAAAAACTTTGAACTCAGTTTTGAAGGCTTTAGAGGCCTCGAATGATGTCAAAAATTTGGGTGATGGGAACTTGCATGAGTCAAGCTTGTAGAGCACTTCGTGGCATTTCCAAAATGGGGTTATAATAGCCGATCAGGTCAACTGGTGATGACTTATGGTCTTCGAAAGTTGGTCCACCTGAAATGGCAGAAAATAATTTTCTTCAAAATTTCTGTTCGGGTTTCAAAGGTTATCTTGAGCCAACTATGATGTAATAAAATGTAAAATAAAATAATTCTATGTTTGGTCGGCCTTATTGGCTAAATTCTAGAATCTTCCCAGGCGGTGGAAAATTGCCTATATAAGGAAGGCTGTATTTTTGTCTTAGGCAGTGCAGAATAGTTCAGAATAGTTCTGGGTAGTAGATCTGGGTATTTATTTGAGGCTTTGTCCTACACAATATTGTAAGGAATGCCCATGTGGTTTTGCATATTGTAATTCTGAAAGTTTGTAATTCCACATTTGTGGAGATAATAAGAAGCCAATTTTCCATTCTTGCATATTGTTGTTGTTTCTCTATTTCTATTATGTGTTTGTGGTATTAAGGGGAGCAATTAAGGGGAGCACCCTTCATCAATTTGTTAGCTCCCCCATTATTTTTTTGAAACTGTAGATGCAGAAGAGGAGGAATGGAAAAGTTACATAGATAACGAAGTATTCAATAAAACAAAGAAAGATATCTCTAGTAAACAAGTTCTTAGTCAATTTTTGAGCATTAAGACCTATTTTCTTAAAAATGTAGGAGGGTTTCCTATTATGGACACTTCAAAAATGAACCTAGATGTTATTCATGAAATTATGATAGAGGATATGGATATTCCATTTGATTCCTCTAACAAAATAAAAAATAAAAAAATGTATGATAAAGATAAATTCATAAATCTTAATTCCAATATAGAAACATCAATAAGGATTAGTGACTATGATCAAGATTTAGGAATAATATAATATAAACAATCTCTCTAAAATATTCTAGGTGAGGTAGAGGAAATGACTAGGGTAGTAATTAAGGAATTAGAACTCCTTAACCAAGATTCAAGAGGAGATAACAAATATGGTATCAATTGGCCTCTTTTAATTCTCTCTTCCACAACCTTTGCTCCATTACCCATTGATCAAGTTAAATCAATAGATAAGATGAAGGTGATCCTGGAAAATTGTTTAACTTCTAATCAAACCTCACCCATTCAGATGGATAAGGTAGAAGCTACAGACAAAGAGAAAAAATTCTTGGATTCAAGGGTCAAGTTGGAGGATGACTATGACTTTGTATTAGGTAGGAATGATCTTGTCTCAAAATTATCAGAATTTGCAGCTATTAATGATTTTTAAGGATTAGATAGTAATATACATTCTGAATAGAAATTAATAAGGATAAATAAATTGTAGTTAAGATTCTAAATTCATTGGATAAAGATCATTTAGAAAAGGTTAAAGGAAAACCCTTGAAAAGTCCTATGATACCACTCAATCTCTTAGGATTAAGCCAGAATGTCATAAGTAAATCAACACCTGATTGTGCCAACCTCCCAAAACCAAGAGGTAGAAAATCTCTCCAAGAATTGTGGAACAAAGAAGGCCAAGTTGTAGCTCAAATTAAGATTACATCACTTCTAGATGCAGGGAAGGGGAAGTTCCTTCCCAAGAAGATATGAAATTAATCTCATGGAATGTTAGGGGCATTAATGCCCCTAAAAACAAATGCCTTCTTAAAAGGAATTTTCCAATCTTTAACTCAGAAATATCTCTCATTCAACAAATGAAGTTAGATTCAAATTGATACAACTCTCTTAAAAAGAAACTAGGTTTATGGGAAATTTGTGGGAATCCTTCTAATGGTGCTTATGGGGGATAGCAATGATATGGAACCCTAGACTATGGAACTTTACCCAAATAACTTCATCTACAAATTGGATAAGTGGAAGATTAAAAAGCACAAGGAGAAAATTAAATTTTATCTTAATAAATATTTATGGTCCAAAATTTTAGCATGAGAAAAGAAATATTAGGAAGGAAATTCAAAATTTAATCATTCTATACCCCAATAAAAATTTTATGTTAGGGGGAGACTTCAATTCAATTTTGGAGGCCTCAAAAAGAATAGGAGGCTCAATGAAGCTTTCCCAAACAAATCTAGAATTCAAGGTGTGGCTAAGGGACTTAAAATCCTCTGAAATCAAGACAAAGGAAGGAGACTATACTTGGTCAAATAGAAGATTAGATATGAACTTTACTGCAAAAAAATTAGATAGATTTTTCTTCATAGGAAATTTACCATCCTTTGATTTTGACTTGAATGCCTCCATCTTGGCTACTTTTAGTTCAGATTATTATACAATAGCCCTTCACTATCTGGAACCCAACATAACATAGAAAAACCCCTTTAAGTTTGATAAAATGTGGCTTATGGATGAAAATTATCTTAAATTGATAGAGGATTGGTGGAAGAAACCTAACTTTAAAGGATAAAAAATATACATCATTATGTAGAAACTTAAATTAAGTAAGAGGAAGCTAATTGAATGCAATAAGGAAAGTTTTGAGAACATCTTCGAGGAAAAAATAAATAGAAGATGATATTAAAATATTAAATGAGGAAGTATTTGCTAAAGGAATGAATGAGAAATCTTATCTCAAAGGGAATGAACTTCTAAAAATTATGATAAAATTCTAGCAAAGGAAGAAGCTTATTGGAAATAGAGATCTAGGGAAACATGCTTAGTAGAGGGAGATAAAAACAAAACAAAATTTCACAATAGTTTCAAAATTAGGAGAAACATAAATAGAATAACATCTATCAAGAAAGTCAATGGGGAAATTTTGGATAACCTCGAAGATATCTCTAATGAAGCAATAAAATACTTTTTTAATATTTTAAATAATGAAGATGGCTCACATTTTAAAGCTCAGAATGATTTATTAAGAGGGTGAACCCACAATAGTGGGTTACACTTTTTTTCCTGAATGGACACTAAACTCTACATTTTGAAAAAAACTTTTAGATTCAAATGATGAACTACAACTGATTGAATATCTGGATGAATTGAAGAAATAGTGATTAGAGATCTCTGAGTACTAAAATGATATGTAAGATGATTAAATCAGTCAATATGTTGTCATTGATGTCAACTAGTCTTCACAATACTTATCATGTTAGTTACAAATATCTGAACATCTATTAGAGGAAGAAAAAATGAAGAACTGAGATATCTACATGAGAAAAAGATGGATATGATATGTAAGGATAAGGTAAACATTGTGTAACTTATTGATGAGTCTATGGCTTTATATTTTTGACTTGAGCATGTTACATTAATATATTATGAAGAAGAGATTTGAAATTGAACATGTCAATGTGGTCGGTAATTGAAGATTTTTGTATACACCAAGCTAGTGCAATGTATACCGACTGACAGTATCAACCGAGCTAGTCTAACTAGTTATCACCGACACATCTCTATATTGAGTGAGTATGGATGAAAACATTAAATGCAAAGAACAACTCACTAAATTTGATGAGATGGAAATTGTTATGATTTTGATATTAAGGATGAAGTTTGTTATGAGATGCATGACTAGAAAAATTCAAAGAAGATCTAAAGGATGAGATTGAAATGTTTTAATGACACATCTTCCAAGGAAGGTTTAAGATGAAAAATGAATGAAGGAGATTAAGCTCCAAAATCTAATGGTTGATATGAAAATGGTTTACTTGTCTAAATAGGAGATATAAGTTTCATTATTGAAACATGTCGTAAGAAGAAGACTACAAAGATATCACGTGATGACTATTCATGCATGCCTAATCAGACTGGTTATTGAAAGAACTGAACTGCATGTAGATCTCTATAGTTTTTTTGACCATTAGTGCTTCACACTTAGTCATATATCTAGGCAATGATGGTGAGTCATCACTGTGACCAAGCCATTTTGTAAAGGTGGAGTTTTATATTGTATACTTACCAAGCAGTAGTATTGTTGAGTAAAGTCATGGTCACTATGTGTTTGTAATATGCTAAGTATAGTTTTTGTCGAGTTACATATATCAATGATTATTGAGTGGTAGAGAAGATTAATTGATGCCGAGTATAGTTAATGCTGAGTGCTAGAAATAGCTTTTGCCGAGTTAGCCAAGAATGACATACAAGTTTGAAATGGCACATTGATCGAGGTAAACTATTTTTGGTGATAGTGGTGTTTTGTATTTTGTTTATTGAGGTAATTATGGAGGTAATTATGCATCCATCTTATAATCATTGATCCCCATGTAATACCTAGAGCCAATTAGAAAATTGTATAGCTTAAGCGGCAATAGAAATAAATCTGAACTGTAGATCTTGAATCGATAATTTTTTTATATTATTATATAAGGTCAAGATCTCAACAAAGAGAAGTGTGTGTGAATCAGAGAGAAAAAGAGATATTGAGATCGAATGAGTATGAGAGAATGATCAGAGAAGTATATTGAGAATAGTCAAGTATTCAGACAGAGTCCAGTGACTGAGCTAAGCAGTGAAAGGATAGAATCAAGAAATATCAGATAGAAGAGATCACCAATATATAATAAAGAGGAGATCTATAATCTACATATAAGTGCAAATAGAAAGATCAGGTACTGAGACATTTTGACTAGTGTATCAGGGTAAATCTCTTAACCAAGTAGTCTTAATAGACTTTATGTAATCTCTTTACTGAGTGCTTACTTTGTTGTAAGTTTGTAAATCCTTTAACAAGGTAGACTGTATAAGTGTTTTAGCTTTTCACATAGCAGACCTTTCATAGGGTAGATCATGAATTGATCACATTTTGTAAGCCTTAAAAGGAAAAATTTATTACTCCAGTAGTGGGGATTTATGGGTATCATCCCCACCCCATTTTTACCTTTCAAGGGTTTCTGGGTTACCAAAATTATGTTGTCATGAGTGATTTCATGTATGCTTCTTTATATGTTTATTTTCTTAGAATGATCATGTTTTGTTCATGTCATGCATAAAGTTTTATCAGATTAAAAGGGTAAAGTAGGTAATATCTGATTCACCCCCCCTCGCAATATTACTTTCCCACTTATATTTCCAATAATTGGTATCAGAGCAGCAAGGTTTCTCCTAAGGAAGTCTAACCACTTGAGGAAAAAGATCTTAAAATGGAAGCTTATAAACTAGGGAAGATCATAGAGAATCAAAATATTGAAGTACAACTAACATTACAACAACTGGAAGCAGCCAGAGGAGAACTGAAGAAATCCTTGAGCAAGAGAAGAGAGATTGTAATTCAACAAAATGAGCCACAATACAAAGAAGAATACATCTCTAGACTATTTGAAAATGATAACTCTACCAATAGTGATAAAGCTATAAAAGAACTACTGGAGAAAAATATGATACTAAATGATGACATCAGAACTCTAAGGAGAGAACAAGAAATTCAATCTGTCAAAGTTTGTGAATTAGTGGAACAGAAAAAGAAAGCTGAAGATGATAAAGTAATGGCTGAAGAAGACAAAAGACAAATTGAAATCAGTCTAGAGGAAAGAACAAGTGACATACAAAGGTTGACTAATAGTCAACTAGATATGGTAAATGAACTACTGATGGTTAATGAGGAATTGGGCAGGAAAGATATGGAAATCAATCAACTAAGGTCTAAAAATGATTGGTTGAAACATGATTTGAGAACTGAAAAGGAAATCAATGAAAGGATGAACAAACCCAATGAAGCTACAAAATATTTTGAAGAGCTGTTAAGATCACCTAGAAGATCTTGTGATAGATCTGGACTTGGACTGAATGAACATTGATCTGCTGAAGAAGGAGAATCATCAAAGAATGGAGAACAAAAGATTGCTAAACCAAAGAACACCAAGCCCACATGTCATCATTGTGGAAAGCCAGGACATACAACCAACATATGTAGAAGCAAACATGGTAAGTATGACTCTAAACCTAAGTTTAATGGACATTGTTTTAACTGCAAGAAGCATGGACATCAAGCACATGAATGTAGATCTAAAGCTAGCGATTCATCCACCTCACCTAAGTTTAAAGGAAGTTGTTTCAATTGTCAGAAATATAGGCATAAAGCATTTGAATGCAAATCTAGACCCAGGTGGTCATCTAATGAACAAACCAAGCTAGTCACAAAGCATAATTGCTACAATTGGGATTGCAACACTTGGTATAATTTCCATTATTGTGGTAAATATGGACACATCAGAGAAAATTGCATGAAGACTCATTTTAGAGGCAAATCTAAAAGTTGGATGAATGGGAGCATGGTCTATTACAAATGTAATAAGGTTGGTCACTTAAAGAAAGATTGTAGATCACCCATGCCAAGCAATGATATTAATCAGAATGAAGATATCCGTGAGAAACTGAAGAATCAGATGGAAAAGACATGGAGGAAGAAAGAAGAAGAAAACTCAAGCGAAGTTAGCACATCTATGGTCACCCAATCTGATGGATCAGGTGATCACACCTCTCCTAATTAAGCTTGGAAGTTATGTTTGGAACTGAGTCTTGCAAAGTCTTATTTTTTCATCAGTTCCTAACATAGAATTGAGAAAAAGTCCATATCTGCATAGATAAAGATGCATTAAGACATGTCTAAGAAAAATAGAGAATTTCATTTTTGATGCTGAGCATCAGTGTCTTGACCAAGCTATCAATGTATGCTGAGCACCTGCTATGGTTGAAATGCTATGTATGTCAAGCTGTATTGAAATGGTTATATCGACCGAGCTTGTGAGTTTTCTGAGACAGTTGGAAACCACCAAAACCTGTATAGAGCATTTATGAGGCCCTAATTTTATTTTTTGGATTCTATAAAGTGGAAAGTTGCCATTAATTTTATTTCACCAAGCTATTTGAGATTTCAGAGAGCGATTCAAAACTTGTGAAACTAGTTTAAAAAAGGCGATTCTGAATTTTCTCAGCATGTCATCGACAAAATTGATCTACAGTACTATTGAGGAAAAAGGTACTCTACCGAGTAAATTTTTTTTTTTCTTTTCAGAAATTACTATTTAAAATGGCATCATCTTCATCTGCACCAGTCAAGAAACAAGGGATGGAAGTCTTTAATGAGCAATTAGTAAGGAATGAAGTTTGCAAGCCGAAGGTATTCAATGCAATATCAAAGAGTGCTATAAGAGGAGATTTAAATAGAGCACTATCTTCCATTCCAGAGAATGTGTTATTAATGAATGACATTAGGTCTTTCTACATGTGTAAAATTGGAGAAATCAGTGATTACAAGATCAGGGAGGCTTATGATAAACTATGTGTCAACGGAGTTCTGAAGCCAGAACATAAGGTTCTTGTCAATCAAGGGTTAGTGCATGCCCTAAATTTCCCACAAAATTTTAAAGTGGAATGGATAAAGATCATTTTGAGTCAATTACACAACATGCATTTATGGCTGGAAGATAGACCAGTGAAGATCACAAAGGAAATGATACATAAAGTCACTTGTTACCCTACAATTGAAGGAAAAAGAATGATGAAATGTGTAGGAAAGGAAGACATTCAAGCTAACACCCAGGCAGTTTGGAACAAATGAGGAATGACAATTTCCACCATAGTTGATCCATAAATTGACTTTATTCTTAGAGTCATCTTGCACAAGTTCTATCAATCTAGTCTATTGGAAAATGTCCCCTATATGGCAGTGGACTAGGCATGGAACATAATCAAGAAAGGACACACGTATGACCTTGCCGAGCTCTAGCTGAATCAACTTTCTTAGAACTTGAAGTCCATCCGGAAGATGAAGAATTATATGTGTAAGTTCAGTTCCTTACTGATCTGTCTATTCTTTTATGTCAAGAAGAGTTTTCCTACACATGGAGATGTTACATGGGACAAGAAGAAACCCATCACTGTGTAAATAAATGAACTTATAGATCAAATTGGAAATGATTTTTAAGGAATAATGGATAACTATTTCATTGAGTTTAAAAAGAAGATGAGAAATAGGACTAGAATCCCTGTGTCTTTGATTGAAAAATACAGCAAGGATATATGTTTTCTGGTAGACACAAATTTTACTTATCCACAGGCAGTCCTACCTAGGGTTTCATGGTTAATGCCATTACCCTATGAACTCAACATAGATGAAGCTACTCTTGCAATCACAACCCTCTTTGCTGAATAAATTGATAGTAAAGCACCTTACTTTGGAATATTTGATGAAGCCAAATCTGAGATCTCTTTGGGATTATTGGCTGCCACCATAGAGAGGAAAAGAAAGAAGATAGTGAAAAATTTGGAAAACTATGTCAAAGAATTTGAGAAGGATGCACCACTAGAGTTGACCCAAGGATTGGGAGAAGATGAAAAGAGTGAAACTAGTGGTAGTGAGAAAGAAGAAGAGAAGAAACCAGTAATTGCCAAGTCCCCAACAAAGAAAATTGTGTTGAAACCTAAAGTGTCATCGACCCGATCACTTAGGCCCAGAACTAGAAGAACTACTACCAAGACTCCTAAGATGCCTCCTACATCTGCTAAGAGAAAAATTGTACTAACCAAGATAGTGTCAACTAAGGTTATGAAGAGGTCGTGAAGGAAACTTATTCTAGCACAAGACAATGATGAAGAAACTGAAAGTGATGGAGTAAAGGGAAAGGTTACACAACAAGGTGCACAACAACTCACTATTGATGAATTATGTCTTAAGATTACTAGCTCTATAGTAGTGGATGAGTTGAAAAGATTAAAGTTTAAGAACATGAGCATTGGAGATAAATAGAAAGTAGAAGATGCTATTCTTGAAATGTTATGCACTTTTAAGATGTTGCCAATCCAAATTGAAAATAGAATTCCTAAGGAATTATGCAATAGGGTTGCACAGAAATGGGAATATGCTCTACAAACAGAAAAGGAAATAAGGGAGAGTACATTAGCACAAGTTGAGTCCTCTCTCACCCCTGCCAACATCAAATAGATAATTGAGCAATACAGAGGTAAGTTTAATCCCAAACTTAGAGCCTATGTAATTCTTCAACACAAGGTTGAAGATGTTGTACAAGAAAGTATCAAAACTTGGAAGATAGTGTTTGGATTGTTGCCCACCAAGGATAAGGAAAGGATGCTACTACTTCAAAAGTTGTTGAGCCTAAAAAAAACAAAATAAAATGGAGACTAGAACTCCTAAGGAAGTGAAAACATAGGATACATCTGAATTTCACATTGCTGACATACTCAAGGAGAGCCCCATCAAGAATTCATTTTTAACTGAGGATGATTTAAAGAATACAAAAGCAACTGATACACCCTTACCATGTAGTAACATTGTACTATTATAGGTCATGGATTATCCAACAATTACTAGCACACAATCTGTTGATGTGAGTCCTACTCTACCTATAGTTGCTACTTTTGACAAGTTACTTAATATAAGCCTTACCAAGGAACCCATCAAGTTGGTACCACTAACTCAATCTACATCTTTCGAGGAAGAGGACAAAGTAGAAGGCAAAATCCAAAGTCCTCCTATGGAAGATAACAGAAAAGAAGAACAAGGAATTAAGTTAGATGAACAAGTTGTTAGTCATGCCAAGGATAAGGGGAAAGGAGAAGAAAATATCAAAGGAAAATTCATTGAGGAACAAGAGCCAAAGGAACAAGAGGCAATAAAATCTCTTGTATAGATGCCAAGTGGAAGCACCCCACCAAGAGTATAGAAGGAGACAGATGAGGTAAAAATTGATGAGGTCATTGTTATTCCTAAATGGGATACTAATAACCTCTCTTATGAGCAACTGCAGATATTGAAGGATTTGTTGATGAGGAAAAGCAAGCAAGCAGAACTCCGAAGTGAGCATCAGCAGAAACAGGTCCTTCATGAAATAAAAGATATATTTAATGAAGTTTATGACTTATCAGATGTAAATAGTTATGTTCCCATATTGGAACAACTTGTACACATTGTCCAAAAAGTAAATAATGAAGTTAAGTATGCAAGTGGTAAGTTATTTGAATGGTAAGAATGGAGGTTTGAGACCAAAATGCTCAAGAAGATATCTATCGAGATAGCAGTGAAACAGGTTGAGTTGTCTACTTTGGTAAAGGAGACTGAAGGGTTAGTTGTGAATGGACAATCTCTGTTGGCCAAAATATGTAATGTTGAGCTATTCACTGATGAGAATCAATGATTGCTTGATACTCTAAAGCAAGAGATTAAGGCTACACGTCAGTCCCTAAGCTTGGATGTAGACACCAGTGCAACACATTATGTCAAAATCATGCGGTTCCAAGGTAAGTTAGCTGAGCTAATGGCTAATGATGGCTAGATTCATTCTCACCTACTCTCTATCCAAACTATTTTGACACCTCATCTGGAGGCAATACAGAGAAAGTTAGAAAAGGCTAAGGAATTAATGTAGAGTGATCCACATTTGTCCATAGCCGAGAGCCTCATCAGTTTAGCTGCCAATCTAGAAGTGTAGATAGAAGTTTTAAACATTGCTTCAATAGCTTGGACGAATGCACTCTACATGATCATGGTGCTGTATAAACCTTTTCTGTAGAAATTTTGTGAGCTACCTACTGATGAAGAGATTCATCATGTAAAAAAAAGAGGGAATCATCAAGACATGAGGAAGGACAAGGACTGAACAGGGATAGGTAACAAATTTTTTTGAATGTATATATATCTCAAAGGGAGTATTAGGCTAGTACAAACATATTTTTGTAATTTAAAGTACAGATGTCATGACAAAGTCTTTTTGTCACTAATGTCAAAGGGGGAGATTGAAAATCTCTATAGTTTTGTTGACCATTAGTGCTTCACACTTATTTATATATCTAGCCAATGATGGTCAGTCATCACCATGACTGAGTCATTTTGTAAAGGCTGAGTTATATATTGTATACTTACCGAGTAGTACTGCTGAGTAAAGTCATGGTCACTATGTGTTTGTAATATGCCGAGTATAGTTTTTGTCAAGTTACATATATCAATGATTACTAAGTGAAAGAGAAGATTAACCGATGTTGATTATAGTTAATACTGAGTGCAAGGAATAGCTTTTGCCGAGTTAGCCAGGAATGACATACAAGTTTGGAATGGCACATTGATTGAGGTAAACTATTTTTGGTGATAGTGGTGTTTTGTATTTTTCTTATTGAGGTAATTACAGAGGTAATTACACATCAATCTTATAATAATTGATCCCTATGTAATACCTAGAGCCAATCAGAAAATTGTATATCTTAAGTGGCAATAGAAATAAATCTAAACTATAGACCTTGAATTGGTAAAAGATTTTTGTTATTATATAACATCAAGATCTAAACGAAGAGAAGTGTGTGTGAATCAGAGAGAAAAAGAGATATTGAGATCGAATGAGTATGAGAGAATGCTTAGAGAAGTAAATTTAGAATAGTCAAGTGTTCAAACAGAGTCCAGTGACCGAGCTAAGCACTGAAAGGATGGAATCAAGAAAGATCAGATAGAAGAGATGACCAATATATAGTAAAGAGGAGATCTGCAATTTGCATACAAGTGCAAATAGAAAGATCAGGTACTGAGACATTTTGACCAGTGTATTAGGGTAAATCCCTTAACTAAGTAGTCTTAACAAACATTATGTAATCTCTTTACCGAGTGCTTACTTTTTTGTAAGTTTGGAAATCCTTTAACAAGGTAGACTGTATAAGTCTTTTAGCTTTTGACAAAGTAGACCTTTCACAGGGTAGATCATAAATTGATCACATTTTGTAAGCCTTAATAGGAAAAACTTATTACTATAGTAGTGAAGATTTGTGGGTGTCATCCCCACCCTAGTTTTACCTTTCAAGGGTTTCTGGGTTACCAAAATTATGTTGTCACGAGTGATTTCATGTATGGTACTTTATATGTTTAGTTGCTTACAATGATCAAATTTTGTTTATGTCATGCATAAAGTTTTATTAGATTAAAAGGGTAAAGTAGGTAATATTTGATTCAGCCCCCCTCTCAGTATTACTTTCCCACTTATATTTCCAACACTACAGTGTTAGCCAAGCATTAGAGAACCATTTACCAAGTGAAAGTAAGTTGAAGAATATTGATGAAGTGAATTTGATTATTGATCAGAAATTTATTATGGTCTTAGCATAGATCGAAATATCTGCAATTGAGTTGTATTTAAATTAGATCATACTGTATTGATTTAACCATTGATTTAGAAAATCTCTTAACCAAGTAGACTTAACAGTATTATATTCTTCCTTATGTCATTAAGAGAATGTAGATTATTATCTTGTTGACCCCATAGTGAATGCTGGTCAAAAGTTAACTATTAACTTGTTAAATCCTCTAACCAAGTCACACTTAACAGTGTGTTTGTAACCTTTAACAGGATTGGCTCTTCACCAAGCTCACTTCAAAAGAGTGAATTATTTTAGGTTACCGGTCCCAGGTGGTTTTCCATTTAACAGGGTTTCTACATTAAATCATTGTGTTATGTGTTATTTGTGATGATTTTTTTTCTATCATACTTTACATATTGTATAATTGATTTGGTCGGTAATCAAAGTTAGTTATTTATTGGTAATCGATAAAGTGAATAGATAGATTGATATTTTATGTTATCAAGATGCATAATTTGTTGGAATTATTTGATAAGGTACACCTTTGTATTTGGGACTGTAGGATAACTGATCTAACTAATTCACCCCCCCCTCTTAGTTATTCTAACAATTGGTATTAGAGCTTATTGGTTTCTTGGAACAAATTTTTAAGGAGTTCAGTAGAAACATTACAAGATGTATAAGAGGGAAGTGTTGAAGCTTAACAAGGACAACTTTACTACATGGAAAAGTTGGATGAGACTTCACATATATGGAATTAGAGAATCTTCTATACCTTTACTGAAAAATTGCTACATACAACCGATGGTTGGTCCTTTGAATCTTGATCAGTTGAGAGATTGACATTAACATAATATTACTATGATATAGATTGTTGTTGCTCTATCTGATGCTGAATTTGAGGATGTCAAGTATTGCACTACTATGAAGAAAATTTGGGATAAAATTTCTCTATTTTATGGTGGTGATGCAAATGTGATGAGAGCTAGCGATGAAATCTTGAGAGGTAGATTTGATGACATGAAAATGAAGGAAGGAGAAAATATCACACAGTACAAACTGAATCAAAGAGGTAGTCAATGTTATCTGAGGAGTTGGTGGTATCATTTCTGAAGATATAGTGGAAAGTAAGATACTAAGAACCTTGTTTCCTGCCTATGCAATAAAGATATCTTCTATTCATGAAATGAGGTTTGCACCTGGTAGTAGTCTTACTCTTGATAGTGTGATTAGAAAATTAACAACTTTTGAGCTAAATAATTTTGATAATAGTGTGGAATCGAGTGTTGAGCTTTCTTTTATGTCTTGTTTGAAGATTGGTAAATATAGTAGTAAGCATAATATAAGGAATGAAAGTAGTAATACTGATGATGAGCTTGATGAACTTGAATCTCTTATGGCCTAGAGATTACAAAAAGGTAAAGGTAGATATAAGGGAAACTTACCTTTAGCTTGTTTTAATTGTAAAGAAGTTGGCCATATTGCTACTAGATGTCCCAATAGGAAAAAGAAAGATAATGATAGAGACTGATCTGGTGATGGAAGTTGTGGAAGAAGGAACAATGGAGGTTACTGAAGCAACAAAAGAGATGACTGAGATCACAAAGATAAGGGAATAAGGGCATCCTATCTTGTTGAAGAAGATGACACCAACACTGACACTACTGATGATATAGAGGTAGTTTTTGTTGCAATGAAAGATGATTCTGAAGAGGAGGAAAGGTATGTAGAAACAACATTCATTTCTAAAGTTAGTAAAAATGATAATTGGATGATTGATAGTACCTGTACACATCACATGATGAAGATAATTTTGATAATCTTGATCATTATAATGGAGGATCAGTAAAAATGGGAAATGACACACCTTGCATGGTTAAAGGAAAATGATCTATTTTTTTGAATGGTAGAATTAGATGTGATAATGCATACTGGGTAAAAGGACTAAATTACAATTTGCTGAGTGTGGGACAACTTAATAACTTAGGTCACTGAGTGGCATTCGTAAGCAAGAAGGTACAAATCTATGATGGAAATGGAAAGCTTGTCAGAATAGGAGGACAATCAAAAGGTACCTTAGTTTATCTTGACAATGATGAGACTTCTTGTTTGCTAGTGAAAAATGAAGATGCATGGCTATGGCATAAGAGGTTATGTCATGTAAATTTTGATAACATGATTAAGATCAGTAAAAAGAGAAAAGTTAGATGATTCCCTAGTCTAATCAAACCTAATCATGTTATGCACCATCAATGTCAAAAGGATAGTCGTAGGGGAACCTATGGCTAGATTGAAGCATGGTTAAAGGAAAAGGATCTATTCTATTTAATGGTAGATTTAGATGTGATAATGGATACTGGGTAAAAGGACTAAATTACAATTTGTTGAGTGTGGCACAACTTAATAACTTAGGTCATCGAGTGGCATTTGTAAGAAAGAAGGTAAAGATCTATGATGGAAATGGAAAGCTTGTCGAAATAGGAGGAGAATCAAAAGGTACCTTATTTTATCTTGACAATGTTGAGACTTCTTGTTTGTTGGTGAAAAATGAAGATGCATGGCTATGGCATAAGAAGTTATGTCATGTAAATTTTGATAACATGATAAAGATCAGTAAAAAGAGAAAAGTTACAAGATTCCCTAGTCTAACCAAACCTAATCATGTTATGTGCCATCAATGTCAAAAGGGAAAGATGACAAAATCTAGTTTTAAAAGTAAGGACTACCCATCTAAAGGAATTTTGGAGTTGGTTCACACCGACTTATGTGGTCCCATGAGAACTCAGAGCTACTATGGAGATATATACTTTATTTTGTTTATTGATGACTATACTAGATTGATGATAATTATGTTCTTGAAAGAGAAATCTGAGGCATTCAAACTATTTGAATGGTATAAGGCTAATTTACAAAAATAAACTAGAAAATAATTGAAATTCTTAAGGTCTGATAGAGGAGGTGAGTTTGTTTCTGATGAATTCACTAACTTCTATAATGAGCATGGTATAAAAAGGAAGGTTTCTGCACCTAGAACACCACAACAGAATGGAATTGTTGAAAGGAGAATTAGATCTATTGTTGATTGTGCTATAACATTGATGATTGAGAAGAATGTTGCATGAATATACTAGAGAGAGGTAGTTAGAACAACTGTACATAAGTCCTAAACTGAGTTCAACTAAAGAAAGACACAAACAAGACACCCTATGAGTTATGTGTTGGATACACACCGAGTGTAAGTTATTTCATAATTTTTGGTAGCAAGTGTTATATTCTGAAAGATGATAGAAATGGAAAATTTGACTCTAAAGGTGTTTAAGAAATATTATTAGGATATTCTACTAAAATTAAATCTTATAAATGTCTGAACAAAGTTACTGATAAGATGATAGAAAGTGCTAATGTAAAAGTTGATGAGTTTGCTGATAAGAATGATATAGAAAGCATGAAGCAGCCGGAAGACTATGGTAGGCTCACTGAATGTTGAATATCTAGAGTATCGACCAAAACTGTAGGCTGAGTCTACTGAGCATCAGGAAAATGCTACCGAGAATCAGAAAATGGAAACTAAGAATCAAGAAGAAGTTCCTGAGAAACAAAATGTACTTGAATAGAATGATCAGCAAAGGAGAGATCAAGTGCTAGCAAGATTTGGTAGAATACACCATCCAGAGTGCCAAATCATTGGAGATAAGCAAGTTGGCATGTTGACTCAAAGTAAGTTAAGACATAACACATGCTTAGTTTGTGACTAATGAAGGGTGCTCTCCTTAATACCACAAACACATAATAGAAATAGAGAAACAACAATAATAATATGCAAGAATAGAAAATTAGCTTCTTATTATCTCCACAAATGTGGAATTACAAACTTTCAGAATTACAATATGCAGAGCCACATGGGCATTCCCCTACAATATTATATAGGACAAAGCCTCGAATCAATACCTAGACCTACTACCTAGAACTGCCCTAGACAACAGTATGGGCCTTCTTTATATAGGTAATTTCCACCGCTCGAGAAGGTTCTAGAAATTTAGCCCTAAGGGCCGACCAAACTTAGAATTATTTTATTTTATAATTTATTACATCAAAGTCGGCTCAAAATGAGTTTCGAAACCCAAATAGAAATTTTGAAGAAAAATTATTTTCCACCATTTCAGGTGACCTAACTTCTGAAGACCATAAGTCATCGCCCATTGACCCGATTGGCTATTATAAGCCCGTTCTGGAAACACCACGAAGTTCTCTACAGGCTTGACTAGTGCAAAGCGCTCATCACCCAAATTTTCAACCTCATCTGGGGCCTCTAAAGCCTTCAAAAGTGAGTTCGAAGTTTCTGTACCCTACTGCCAATACCAAAAATCTTCAATATCTTCAAAACTAGACCTGATCTAGCCATGAAACTTTGCTGGCAGGCTGATATGATTGAGATGAACCTCCACATGTAAAATTAGAACATTCTGAGATTGTAAGACCAACTTACTAAAAATAACAAGTTTCCATAAATAGCAACTCTGCACAAGATAGCCCTTATTGAATACAAAAATAGAAATATTTTTGGGTGATGAAAGATTGCTCTTACACCCAGGATGCTCCTGCATCAATGACTTTGAACTGAAGAATTTTAGGGATGCACTTTAAAATGAGGAATGGATAAATTTTATGAATGAGGAGATTGAAAAAATTGAAAAGAATAAGACACAGACCTTAGTGCGTAGACAGAAAGATAAAAATGTTATCAGTACTAAGTGGATTTTCAGGAATAAGGCAAGACTTCTTTGTAAAGGATATGCACATGAAGAAGGTATTGATTATGGTGAAACCTTGGCACCTTTTGCTAGAATAGAAAGAGTTCAAACATTGCTTTCCTATTCTGAACATAAGGGATTTAGGGTATATCAAATGGAAGTGAAATCAACATTTTTGAATGGAATACTTGAGGAGGAGATCTACACAGAACAACTGGAAGGGTTTGTTGATCCGAATCAAAAAGACATGGTATGTAGATTGCACAAATCTTTATATGCACTGAAGGAAGCATCAAGGGAATGGTATGAAAGATTACATCCTTATCTTATCAGTATTGGCTTTGTAAGAACTAGTGAAAATAGTAATATGTACATGAAAGAACATTCTGATGATAACATTTTGATTGCTGCAATATTTGTTGATGATATAATCTCTAGTGGACAAGATCAGATTTGCAAATAATTTGATGATGAAATGAGAAAGGAATTTGAGATGTCCATTTTTGGAGAGATTAAATTCTTTCTAGGTTTGCAGATTATACAACAGAAAGATGGGATTTTCATCACACAATCAAAATACATTAAATAAGTATTGAAAAATTTTGGCATGCAAGATGCTAAACCTGTGGGAACACCAATGGTAATTGGTTGTAAATTAACAAAGGATGTTGAATCTACCGAGGTAAATCAGACTTTGTACCAATCTATGGTTGGTAAATTGATGTATTTTGTACATAGTAGACCTGATATTGTACATGCAGTGGGGATTATGGCAAGATTTTTTGCCAATCCTAAAGATTCACATATGGTTGCTGTAAACAAAATCTTGAGATACATGAAGAAAACATAGGACTATGGATTATGTTACACTTTGGAAGGAAAATTTGAACCGAAAGTTTACACTGATGTAGATTGGGTTGGAAACATAGATGACCAGAAGAGCACAATCGGTGGAGCATTCTTTTTAGGGGAAATGCTTGTGACTTGGATTAGCAAGAAACAAGCATGCATTTCTCAGTCCACTACCGAAGTAGAGTATGTTGTTGCTGCTACAAATTATTCAAATATACCTTGGATTAGACAAGTATTGGAAGGAATGAATGAGGTAATCACTGACTTGGTGATTATATATTGTGACAACACCACTGCTATAAATATTTCTAATAATCTTGTGATGCATTTGAAGACAAAGCACATATCTATTAAGTATGACTACTTAAGAGAAAAAGTTCAAGACAAGCAAGTACAATTGGAATTTGTAACATCTAAGGAACAACTTGCTAACATCTTTACTAAACCATTACTGAAGAACACTTTTGAATATTTGAGAACTAGACTTGGGGTCTGTCCCCTATCTATTGGTCACTGATGTGATCTGGAGGTTGCATCAACCTACACTTATCAGAAGATCATTCATGTTGATGCTCATAGCTCACACTTTGGATTTTTTCCAAGGTTGTGAAAGATTGTAGAAGTTGGAACAAAAAAAAAATTATCTGTACACTGAAGGTACATGATATTAACCACATAATAGAGAAAAATTGGTTGATACAGAGCTATTTGTTTATTTATTTGTTTGTTTGTTTATATTTTCTCTAGTATTGTTGTGAAAGGGAGAGAGAATGAATATGGAAAATTAGTTACAGAGAACACACAGAAAGCAAGAGACTTGAATATTTTTTTTCTGAGAACAAAAGGGAATCTAAGAGCTGAAAAGATCAAATCCACAGGGAGAGTCTAAACTTGTAGTGCTATTATGTTTTGTAGTGATTAAACATATTGAATTTTAGCAGATCGAGCTACAACATTTACTTGCATAGTTGTAGAATACATGTTTGGTATGTGCATGGAATATTTTCATATTCCTTGCATTTCCATCAATGCCAAAAGGAGATATTGATGAACTACAACTGATTGAATATATGGATGAACTAGTCTTCATAGTAATTATCATGTTAGTTACAAACATCTAAACATCTGTTAGAGGAAGAAAAGATGAAGAACAGAGATATCTACATGAGAAAAAGATGGATATGATAGATAAGGATAAGGTAAACATTGGGTAACTTATTAATGAGTCTATGACTTTATATTTTTGACTTGAGCATGTTACATTAATCTATTATGAAGAAGAGATTTGAAATTGAACATGTCAATGTGGCCAGTAATTGAAGATTTATGTATACACCAAGCCAGTGTAGTTTATACCGATTGACAGTATCAACCAAGCTAGTCTAACTAGTTATCACTGACATATTTCTATATTGATCGAGTATGGATGAAAACATTAAATCCAAAGAACAACTAACTAAATTTGATGTGCTAGAAATTGTTATGATTTCAAGATTAAGGATGAAGTTTGTTCTGAGATGCACGACTAACAAAATTTGGAGAAGATCTAAAGGATGAGATTGAAACGAGTTAATGACACATCTCCTAAGGAACATTTAAGAGGTAAAATGGATGAAGGAGATTGAGAGAAAAAATCTAATGGTTGATATGAAAATGGTTTACTTGTCTATATAAGAGATATGAGTTTCATTTTTGAAACATGCTGGAAGAAGAAGACTATAGAGATATCATGTGAAGACTATTCATGCATGCCTGATCTAACTGGTTATTGAAAGAACCAAACTACAGAGTTAAACGAGCGTCAGAGAACCTTTTACCAAGTGAAAGTAAGTTGAAGAATATTGATGAAGTGAATTTGATTATTGATCAGAGTATTTGTATGGGCTTAGCATAGATGTGAATATGTGCAATTGAGTTTTATTTGAATCAGATCATACTGTATTGGTTTAACCATTGATTCAGAAAATCTCTTAACTGAGTGGACTTAACAGTCTTATAATTTGCTCTATGTCATTCAGAGAATGTGCATTGTTATCTTGTTGACCCCATAGTGAATGATGGTTAAAATTTAACTATTAGTGTTAAATCCTCTAACCAGGTCACACTTAACATTGTGTTTGTAACCTTTAACAAGGTTGGCTCTTCACCGAGCTCACTTCAGAAGAGTGAATTATTTTGGGTTATCTGTCCCACATGGTTTTTCCCTTAATAGGGTTTCCACATTAAATCATTATGTTATGTGTTATTTTTTATGATTGTTTTTCTATCATACATAACTAATTTGGTCAGTAATCACAGTTAGTTATTTACTAGTAATCGTTAAAGTGAACTTCATTGGCAGACTTATATGGCCAAAATGAACCTCCAAGAAAGAAATCAGATCATTCTGAGCACATACGAAAATTACCAAAAATAGTAACTTTCCATAAATAGCAGCTCTGCACAAAATAGCCTTTATTGAGTATAAAAATAGAAATATTTTTTTTTTTGAGTGATGCAAGATTGCTCTTACACCCAAGATGCTCCTGCATCAGACACCCGGGGTAATTTGAGAAGTGACCCTGTCACGATTCAGGTGTGCAGAGGAAACCCAAGATGGTTAACCTCCTCCTTTGTTAGCCATGATGAATCTTCAATAGGTCGTCCTTTCCATTTGACCAAATACTTTTCATATGTCCTGTTCCTTGTGCTTCTGCTAACATGACTGTCCAGTATGTCTTCAATCTCCTTGATATTTGAACTAGTTGCTGGAATACTCCACTATGCTGCTACAACCTCATCTTGAATACCTCCTTCATGATACTCTGTCAAATCTGAAATGTTAAACACTGGTGAAATATTCAGCTCAGTAGGCAATTCTAACTCATATGCATTTCTTGAATCATGCTTCTTCAGTATCTTACATGGCCCAAACTTCTTCATTTTCAACTTGTTATATGTACCAACTAGAAACCACTCCTTCCGCAAATGAACCATGACTTCATCTCCAACCTGAAATAACTTATGCCTCCTTTTCTCATCTTCCTTAGTCTTATATTGCACATTCATCTTGGTAATATGCTTTCTCACCTCCTCATGGATGTTCTTAAAATGTTCTGCAAAATCTTCAGCTTCAGCACTACTTATTTCTCCTTTATCTATCTTCCTCAATTCAGATGCATTTCTTGGACTACTTCCATATACAATCTAGAATGGTGATTTACCAGTGCTCTTGTTGACAGAATTATTGTATGCAAATTTTCCCTGTGGTAAAATCAAATCCCATCCTATTGGCTTATCTCCAACCAAACATCTTAGCAAATTTCCCAAACTCCTATTCACCACCTCTATCTATCCATTAGTCTGTGGATGATGTGATGAACTGAACTTCAAATCTATCTTCAACTTCTTCCATAATGTATGCCAGAAATATCCAACAAACTTAGTGTCCCGATCTGAAACTATGGTCTTTGGCAAACCATGAAGTCTCACTACTTCTCTGAAAAACAATTTTGCTACATGAACAACATCATTAGTCTTCTTGCAGGGAATGAAATGTACCATCTTTGAAAATTTTTCAACCACCAAAAAAATTGAATCATGTCCCCACCGAGTCCTCGGTAAACCAAGAATAAAGTCCATGCTGATATCCTCCCAAGGCTTCTTTGGTACGGGTAATGGATGATACAACCCTGTATTCTACTTCACTCCTTTCGCCATCTAACATACTCTACAACTCTATACAAACTTCTTCACATCTTGCTGCAACTGTGGCCAATAATAATTCTCACTAACCAAACCAAGGGTTTTATCATGACCAAAATGTCCAGCCAATCCTCCGCTATGCTTCTCCTTGATGAGATTCTCCCTCATAGAACTTCATGGAATGTACAACTGACTCCCTCTGAATAGCATATCATCTTGGATGATAAAATCCAACCATTTCATCCTATCTAGAGTAACAGGTTCTGTACAAGCTTTCCAAGCTTCACCAAAACTAGGATCCTCTGGATACAAATCTTTGAGTTCCTTGAACCCAATCACTTCAATCTGCATTTCTATCAGTAATAGTTTCCTTCTGCTAAGAGCATCTGCAACCCTATTAGACTTTCCACTCCTGTGTTTCAAAACAAATGTATAACTCTACAAAAACTCAACCCATTTCAAATGCCTTTGATTTAATTTTCCTTGACTATTCAAATATTGCAAAGCTTGATGATCAATATACAAAATAAACTCCTTAGGAAGTAGATAATGTCTCCACTTTTTTAATGCCTGAACTATAGCATAAATTTTTTGATCATAAATAGAATATTTCCTCTTGGCGTCATTTAACTTCTCACTAAAATAAGCAACAGGTTTACCTTCTTGGCTCATAACAGCTCCTATTGCAGTACCACTAGCATCACAATCTACTTGAAACACCTTATTAAAATTTGGAAGTGCTAAAACAGGTTGTTCTGTAACTTTTTGTTTCAACAATTGAAAACTCTTTTCTGCCCCATTAGTCCACTTAAACTCTTTTCTATCCCCTCTCATTGTTTCAGTCAAGGGTCCAGAAATACTGCTAAAATTTCTGATAAACTTTCTATAAAAGCTAGTTAGACCATGAAAAGATCTTACCTCAGTAACACTCCTTAGCGTAGGCCATTCAAGGATAGCTTGTACCTTCTCTGGGTCTATTTTTAGACCTTCTCCTGAAACTACAAACCCCAAATACACCAACTCTTTCTTCACAAAACTGCACTTCTTCAAATTAATTAGCAATTTTTCTTCTCTCAACTTCTCAAATACCATACGAATATGCATTATATGCTCATCCAATGTCTCACTAAAGATCAAAATATCATCTAGGTAAACAATGACAAACTTACCCAGAAATTCTTTCAGAACCTCGTTCATGAGCCGTATGAAAGTGCTCGGTGCATTGGTTAGCCCAAAAGACATGACTAACCACTCATATAGTCCTTCCTTTGTCTTGAAAGTAGTCTTCCATTCATCTCCTTCTCTGATCTGAATCTGATGATATCCACTCTTCAGATCTATCTTTAAGAAATACACAGCTCCACTCAAATAGTTCATAATATCATCCATTCGTGGCAATGGAAACCTATACTTGATTGTGATTTTGTTTATTTCCTTAGAATCTATACACATCCTCTATTCTCCATTCTTCTTTGGTGCTAATACTGCTGGTACAGCACAGGGACTCAAACTCTCATGGATCAATCCTTTCTATAACAGTTCATGTACTTGTCTGTTCAACTCCTCATTTTCTATAGGTGTCATTCTATGTGCTGCCTTATTTGGCAAACTCGCTCCTGGGATCAAGTCCATCTGATGACTGATCTTCCTGACTGGTGGTAATCCATTAGGCACGTTATCAGATACAATATCTTGAAACTCATTCAACAAATCTGCAACTTCTATAGGAACATCTTCTACTTCCTCTTTACCAGCTTTTAGAATTAAAGTAAAACATACATGCTCATGCCTCATACCATCTAGGAAATTTCTTCCATCAACAAAAGTTATCCTTGCATTACCACATACCTTTTCTTCAGTCTCCTTCAATGGTTTTAGCTTATGTCACACTCCATCCTTTTTCAGGGAATAGGTATTCGCACGACCATCATGTATAGCACATCTGTCAAACTACCACGGTCTACCCAATAACATATGACATACATCTATAGAGATGATATCATATAGTACCTCATCTTGGTACCCGCCAATCTTGAACTTCACCAGGCATTGTTTATTGACCATGACCTTGTGGTCTTCCTGTACCCAGGCAATCCGATATGGATGTGGGTGTTTCTGTCTCTTGAGCTTCAACTTTGTCACCATCTCTTCTGACACCAAATTGTCAGTGCTTCCACTATCAATAATCACATCACAACATTTACCTTCACACTTGCACCTGGTGTTAAACAGGCTCCTCCTTTGCTTAGGTTCATTCTCACCACTCAACAAGACTCTTCTGTTAATCAACATTTCTCCTCTTTCAGCATCTTCAGAATTTGATGATCTGGCATCTTCATCTACATGTGCAACTCTAGCCTGGCCTTCATTTCTCTTGTCTGTTCTACCTTGGTGCAGAGGACATTCAAATGCCCTATGACCTTCTTCTCCACAGTGAAAATATGTTCCACGGAAGCCACCTCTTCCAGATCTTTGTCCTCTTCCTCTTCCTCTTTGATCTCTATTATTCTGATCTTGGAAGCAATTGAAATTATTTTCTCACTGATTCTGACTTCTACTAGCCTCATCCTTCTTTTTCGGATCTTCATTTCAGCCACCATATGACTGTCCACCAGATCGTCCACAGCGACCTCTTCCATTTTGTCTGCTCTCAAACTTCTTGTTTAGCTTTTCCTCTACTTTTAGGGTAAACTGGTATGCCTCTTCAATACTGTTCATTCGAACCAGATTCAGCTCCTCCTGAATGCTTGGCCTTAACCCATTAAGGTATCGGGCAACTTTCTCCTTAACAGCTTCTGCATGGCCTGTTCTAATGAGAAGTTGATAGAACTCTCTGTATACTCCTGAATAGATCTTCTTGCTTGCTTCAAACTCTGCATTTTCTTCAGTAGGTCAAGCTCATAATCAACAGGAATGAACTGTCACTTCAATTTATCCACCATCCGATCCCATCTTGTGATTTTATCTTTCCCTCTTCTATTTTTCTCCAATTGAATTTCTTGCCACCAGATCTTCGCATGACCTTTCAGTCTGGCCTTTGCAAATTTGACCCTATCAGGATCCTCAACATCTTCATACTCAAAATATTCCTCACATTCATTGATCCATTCGATCAATTCCTCTGGGTTAAAATTTCCAAAAAATGTAGGAACCTCAATCTTTGGTCTTTTCCCAATCTTGGTAATTGCCCGAAAAAGTCTTTCTTCCTCCTGGTTCACAATTTCAGCTTCTCCTTCTTGATATTCTTCTTCGGCTTCATCCTCACTTTCATCTCTGACATTAAGATTCATTCCTCTACAAATCTCTTCTTGCAATGCTCGCACTTGTCTTTGCAGCTCTCTAACCTCAGGTGTCACAGCACCAGCTCTTCCACCACGTTCTCTTCGTGGAGGCATTTTCGCGATGCACACTGAAAACCTAACCACGGTCCTGGTGCAAACTGCCTCATAGTCGGCAATTTTTTTACACACTCAAGAACTCCCACTCTGATACCACTTGATGAAGGGTGCTCCCCTTAATACCACAAACACATAACAAAAATAGAGAAACAACAATATGCAAGAACAGAAAATTGGCTTCTTATTATCTCCACAAATGTGGAATTACAAACTTTTAGAATTACAATATGCAAAGCCACATGGGCAATCCCTTACAATATTCTGTAGGACAAAGCCTCGAACTATTACCCAGATCTACTACCCAGAACTATTTTGAACTGCTTAAGACAATAATACAGCCTTCCTTATATAGGCAATTTTCCACCGCCTGGGAAGGTTCCAGAATTTTAGCCAATAAGGCCGACCAAACTTGGAATTATTTTATTTTACATTTTATTACATCATAGTCGGCTCAAGATAACCTTTGAAACCCGAACAAAAATTTTGAAGAAAATTATTTTTCACCATTTCAGGTGGCCCAACTTCCAAAGACCATAAGTCATCACTAGTTGACCCGATCGGCTATTATAACCCCATTTCAGAAATGTCACGAAGCGCTCTACAAGCTTGACCAGTGCAAGCGCTTGTCACCCAAATTTTTGACCTCATCTGGGGCCTCTAAAGCCTTCAAAAATGAGTTCAAAGTTTTTGTACCCTGCTGCCAATACCGAAAATCTTCAATATCTTCCAATATACACTTGATCTGGCAACAAAACTTTACTAGCAAACTTATATGACCAAAATGAACCTCCAAGAAAGAAATCAGATCATTCTGAGCACATACAAAAATTACCAAAAATAGTAACTTTCCATAAATCGCAGCTCTGCACAAAATAGCCTTTATTGAGTATAAAAATAGAAATTTTTTTTTTTTTTAGTGATGCAAGATTGCTCTTACACCCAAGATGCTCCTGCATCAAAATATATAATATGTTTAGTAAAACTAAAAATATAACTTTGTAATAAACTTAATATATATTAACATTATAATCATTGGAAAGATTTTTCTCAGTAGTACCTTACTACATAGATAACTTTTTCAAATGAATTCATTTGTTCCTACAAAAGATAAAGTCAAAGTGATTTTTTGTCAATATTTTAATAGGTGTGAAGGAGACTCCATTGTAGGTATGAATGAGGAGTATAGATATTATATCAATTTTTTTTTATCTAAGAGGATTTGGGCTAATCATTTGTAATTAATTCCTTCAAATGGAACCTCTCAAGACTTAAATCATCACATTTTATTAAAATTGTGTTATTTTAGCAAAAATCAGCATGTCTAAAAAAGTGTAACCCACTATTGTGGGGTCACCTAAGAAAGATTCCCAATATTATTAATGAAAACCACAATAAACTACTTAATGCCAGATTCTTAACTAATGAAGTAGACAATTCCCTTAAAAGCCTTCATCCAGATAAATACTCCGGTCCTAATGGTTTTCCAACTTTTTTGTTCCAAAAATGTTGGCCTTTCTTGAGGCCATATATAGTAGAGGCTCTAGAAGGTATACACAATTCATGGAAACTTTTGAAATAAATTAACAATACCTTTGTTTACTTAATCCCTAAAACACAAAATCAAGTGATCTTTGAAGACTTTAGGCTGATATCTCTTTGCAGTACAGTCTACAAACTACTAACTAAAATGATAGCCAATAGAATTAGGGTTCTTCTTCCATTAATAATAATTGAGGAGAAAATAGGTTTTTTCATGGGGAGATCTATTCTAGATAGTGTCATAATAGCTCAAGAATCCATCCATAGTATTCAAACAAACAAAAAAATGAGTATGATAGTGTTAGAAGTTGTAATCTTTCCTTGGTGTGTTTATAAACCAAGGTTAGACCTCCTTTCTTTATTGTTGTAATATATTAGGATATAAGCCAAGGTATCTTAATATATTTTTTTTTTGTCTTTTTTCTACTTCATCTTATTTTGTCCTCTAGTGGAATATGTAAGGACAAATATTTATTGTAATTTGTAATTTAGATAATTCCTCCTTATGAGGAATCTCACACTTGGCCTCACACACTTATGAATGGTGGCATTCATTCTCATGGGAGTTACATTTTGAGCTCCTCCTCTCATCTCTACTTATAGAGATGTTTTCTTCTCTCTTCTCATTCACTTCTCTATTCTCTATCTCATTCTTCAAATATTGTATGAGCTAAAGCTCTCTCTCTCTCTTGGCTATTTTGCCCATTCATAATTCACGGAGGTTTTTTTACGCTTTTCCCCCTTAGAAAATTTTTTGTCTCCTTGTTATTCCTTTTTTGTGTATGCTCTAAGGATTAGATTAATTCATGATAATCTTCCTTTTGCCTTACTCATTGGATTAATTGGTCCTAGCTCAAATTTATTTATCCATTTTAACATGGTATCAGAGCTAGTTTAATCTATTTTTGAGTTCATAGGTTTAAGCGGTTATCATATCTCGGAGCACTCCAATTCAGAGACTCATTATTTTTTAATTTGAGAGAGTTTCATTTGGCTTCTAACATTTTGTGTTCCAGGTTGGCCTTATCTTAGTAAAAAAATTTCTCTTTTTTTAATTTCATTCTACTTGATTAGTATTAAAAAAAAATTTGTTAGTTGTAGAATATATATATATATATATATATATATATATATATATATATATATATATATATATATATATATATATATATATATATATATATATCCTTTTGTTGTTGTTTTTTAAAAATTTTATATAAAATCATTTTAAATTTTTTCTTGTAGCTTTAATATATATCTATATATCTCTCCTTTGTGTTTTGTTTTTTAAAAAATAAAAATAAAAATTTCAAAAATCTTCTTCTTGTTTATAATTTTTTTTAATAATAATAAAAATCTAAATACAAAATTTTTATATATTTGTTTTTTTTGTTAAATTCAATATAATAATTATCATAATAAAATTTTCATTAAAATCTATATTCTTTACCTTAAAAACCTATCTCTATCGGCTTTAACTTTATTTTAAACTTTTAGTTTTAACTACCTTAACCCGAGCATTTTGTTTAAACCCGAGCTCGTTTCACTTAATCCGACCCGCGGCGTTTCCAACTCTTAACCTAAACCTGCACTAACCCTAAAACCTAACCCTAGTGGCAGTGGCATTTAACCTATTGACATTGCATTAAAACCAAAACAATCCTTTTCGCCAACTTTAGCACTATCAATCTTTCATTAGATTGCTGTGAAACTGCGTGTTTGTTTGTCGCGCTCTTTGCAAATCTTATCCCTACGCCGCAAACTTACCTCTGCATTTTTTTTTCAACCCTTCTGTGCGTCTTCATTTGTCTTTGTTAATCCCTAACCTTGAGATTCACCTACGTCTCTTCGGAGACATCCGATAAAATTCTTCGCCGCCGTCTCTTTTTTTTACCACAGTGAAGGTTTAAACCTTTGTCGACGGTTCTTTTTTTTAACCACGGGGGGCTGGTTCATCCATTTCTCAGCCTCCGTGTTCGCAGGTACGTAGTTTTTCGGCCTCCGCATTGCACAGCTACCAACGTAGGTACGCAGTTCATTTTTTTAAAGTTTTTTTTAATAAATTTTTTTTTACAAACTTTTTTTATATAGTTTTTTTAATAGTTCTATTTATTCTGTTGCATTCTGATTTATAATTCCCTGCGTTTTTTTATCTTGTTTGTATATTTCGATCTTAATATATTTTGATTTATATTTACATTGATCTTTTTATTTTGCATATGTTTTTATTTATAAAGTTTTTTCTCATAAAACTTTTTAATAAAGTTTTTTTAATAAAGTTTTTTAATAAAGTTATATTTTTTTTGATAAAGCTTTTTAATAAAAATTTTATAAAGCTTGGTTATAATTCTTTTAAAAGCTTTTATTTATAAAGTTTTTTTTAAAAAAGTTTACAAAGTTTTTTTATATAGATTTATATAGTTTTTTTTATATATTTATATAGATTTATTTATAATTTTATTTATAGTTTTTATATACATTTATTTATTATAGATTTATTTACACAGTTTTATAAATTTATATAGATTTAGTAATTTTTTTTAGATTCATTTAGTTTTATATAGTGTTCAGTTTAGAATATTAGTTCTATATATTCTTTTTAATAGCATTTTTTTTCTAACCCCATTTGTGCATGCAGGAATTTTTTTTCTAACCCCATTTGTGCATGCAGGAATTGTCTCTCTAACAACTTTGCATGCAGGTTCTTTTTTCTTTGGTCTAACATTTTGTGCAGCCTTTTTGTTTTTTCTGTCCTAACCTTTGTTGCATGCAGTTTTTTTTCATCATCTAACTTGTTTTTGCAGATTCAGTTTTCTTTTAAATTTTTTTTCTCCTCTAACCCTTTGCATGCAGGTTCTTTTAATCTCTGACCCATCATGTTGCAGATCTGAGTTTTGGATCTAAGTTGTTTTTTTTTGCAGGGGTTCATTTGTTTTCAGTCTTCTAATCTTTTTTTTGCAGGGGTTCACCATTTCTTAATCTAATTACTTAAATAATCTGGATTTATCTCACAATTAATTTTAATTGGTTCATTAATCTTTTTTACTTCAAAAGCTCATTCAAGTTAAATTAATCTATAATTAATCAATCTTTTGGATTAATATTCAGTGCATGTTAGTTCACCCTTTTATTGTAATCTGGTTTAAAGTATCTCATCTGATCTACTTTTTGCTTAATCAGGTTAACTTATCTTACTGCTCTAATCATTCTACTCTAATCTAGTCAATTTAATTTGTTTTCTTCATTAATTTGATCTAATTCACCTTGCATGTTAAAGTTAAAAGTTGAAAGTTTCTTATTTTATTAATAATTTTACCCTCAACTTTAATATATATATATATATATATATATATATATATATATATATATATATATATATATATATATATATATATATATATATATATATATATATATATATATATATATATATATATATATATATATAAAATTTTCATTACAGAATTGAAGGTGTTTGAATTTTTTGTTCTAACACTTTTATTGCAGGGTTTGCTATTTTTTAACTTAATATAGTTTTAATTTCAATCCTTTAATTTAAATTTAGATTTTTGTTTCATATTCATTAATCTTTTGATATAAATTTTTTTTTTTAGCTTTCTCAATCCTGTTAAGTTTCATTAATCGACATAATTAGATCTCTTTCATCTTTTTTCCTGATTCCTTTCAAAGGGAATTTTTTTTTGTTTAATTCATTTCTGTTTAAGTTCTGTTTAGATCAGTTATCTTTTCCTTCCTTGTCCCCTTCTGCCTTCCCTTGCATCCATCATGTCTACCCTAATGCCTGAGATAAAACTAACCAGCACCAACTATCATGCCTGAAAAACCCACATGACTTGGATATTCAAATTCCGCCATCTATTAGACATTGCCACTAATGCCAGCACTAAACCCGCTACCACTGCTTCTCAAGCTGACCAAGAAGCTTGGCAAGCTAAGAATGATGAAGCCCTTGGTTGAATTGGCATATCCCTAAGCCATGAACTGTATGTCCTTATTTCCTTCTGTACAGAAGCCTATCAAGCTTGGGACATCCTGCAAAACACCTATGATAGTGCAGATGAAACCCGTAAAATCCAACTTCAAGACCGGCTTGAAGATCTCAGGTATACAGACTTTCATTCTGTTGATTATTTTTTACTTAAATTTGATTCTATTAGAGTTCTATTAAATGGGTTACAAGTTCCTCTTTCAGATTTAAGGATAATTCATATTATAATTCATAAATGTTTACCTAGGCAATTTCAGCAGTTTATTACAAATATTTATTCTCAGTTAGCTATTCCTTCTTTAGCAACTCAATTAACTTATCCTATTTTTCAAACTATGTTGCATCAAGAGGAGGCTAAACTAATTCAATTTGGTATATTGAAATCTCATGAACTTGCTTATGTTTCTCAATCTCATAACAACAATAATAGAGCTAGTAATAACTCCAATAACAATCAAAATAATTAGAGATCAAACAATTCTAACTATAATCAAAATCATCAAAGATCTAACACTACTAATAATAATTATCAAAGACCTAACCATAATAATAACAATACTAATAATAATAATAATCATAATAATAATAATAATAATTCTCCAAATAGGACTTATTGCACTTATTGTGGCAAAAATGGTCATCTAATTCATAATTGCTTTAAGAAACAGAAAGATGATCAACGTAATTCTCAAAATAACTCTAATAATCAATCCCGTTCTGCTTTTACTGTTAGTTTTAATGTTTCTAAACCACTTGAATGGATTGTTGATAGTGGTGCATCTCAACATGTTACTTCTCATAAAGAAATTTTTGACTCTCTACAACCTGATTCTTTAAATATTCCTGTTTCTTTAGCTAATAATCACTGCTGTAAAGTTGAAGGAACTGGTAATGTCTCTGTCCCTAATGGTAAATTACATGATGTTCTTTATGTTCCTGATTTAAAAGCTAATCTTCTTTTTGTTCCTCAATTATGTCAAGATTATAAGATTGAGTTTCATAAAAATAACTGTCATATAATTGATCCAAACACTGATAAAATAGTTGTTGATGCTAAGTTAGATGGTGATAATCTTTTTAAATTTTACCAATTTTCCTCTCCTAGATACTCTTTTCTTACTACTATTGATTTTCATATTTGGCATGAAAGACTAGGACATTTAAATTCTGATTATATTTCATTAATGCAAAGGGAAAATATGGTAGAAGGACTACCTAAGTTCACTACTTTTAAATTAGAGTGCAATGGATGTATGAGTGGTAAAATGCATAGAGACTCTTTTCCTCATAAATCTTCTTGGAGAGCTACTAATAAATTAGCCCTCATCCATAGTGATCTCTAGGTCCTATGCAAAATACTTCACTTTCAGGATCTAAATATGCTCTAACATTTGTTGATGATTAGTCTCGTAGGACATGGATTTATTTCTTACATAGTAAAGATCAAGTTCTTGATATTTTTGCTGAATTTCATGTTTTTGTAGAAAGACAAAGTGGCTGTAAAATTCAAGTTCTTAGGACTGATAATGGTATTGAATATGTTAATCATGCCTTTTATAATTATTTAAGATCTTTTGGTATCAAACATGAGCTTAGTGTTCCTTATACACCAGAACAAAATGGTGTGGCAGAACGTAAGCATAGAACAATAGTAGAAATGGCTAGATGTTTTTTGCATGCTAAGAATATGGATTATAAATTTTGGGCTGAAGCTATGGCCTGTGCCACTTATATCATTAACAGAACTCCTACTAAAGCCCTTCCAAATAAAACTCCTGAAGAAGTTTGGTCTGATAAAAAACCAAATCTATCTCATTTACGTATTTTTGGATCCACTGCTTATGTTCACACACCTAAATAGAATAGGAAAAAGTTAGATCCTAAATCCACACCTCACATTTTTGTTGGATATTCTGAAACTACTAAAGGTTATAGAGTTTATGATCCTCTTACTAATAAAGTTAAGATAGCTAGAGATGTTTGCATTGCTGAAAATGGAGTTCATGATTGCTCTCAAATTTCAAATTCTGATTTTGATCAGAGCAATATTGTTCTTGTGGAGGACCAACCTCCATCTCTCAACCCTATTCCTAAAGTTTCTACTCCTAATATTTTTGATAATAGTAATAAGCATAAAGATAGTAATACTTCTCATAATAAGCATAAAGATGATACTCCTCCTACTCCTTTTGTTTCTACTAGCAGTAGTAGTGATGATGATGATGATGATGGTAACAATTTATTTACTCCTCCTAGTAATGTTTCTGTTAATTCTAGAAGAAATCCTAAATGGTTTAACGATTTACTTAATGAAGGTGATGATTACATTACTAGAATGGGTGGACTTAAACCTAGAAGGATAAATTATTGCAATTATGCTCTTATGTCTTCTTTATCTAATTCTAATGATCCTCAAACATTTTCTCAAGCTAAAAATCAACCACATTGGCAAACTGCTATGCAAGAAGAATATGATTCTTTAATTTCTAATAATAATTGGGATTTAGTTCCTTTACCTCTTGGTAAGAATTTAGTTTCTTGTAAATGGTTATATAAAACTAAATTAAACTCTAATAATGAAATTAGTAAATTTAAAGCTAGATTAGTTGCTAGAGGATTTTCTCAAATTGAAGGGATAGATTATAATGAAACCTTTTCTCCTATTGCTAAAATGCCTACCATTAAACTTGTTATTGCTTTAGCTGCTAAAATGAATTGGCCTATTCATCAAATGGATGTTAAAAGTGCTTTTCTAAATGGTGATCTGCATGAAGAAATCTATATGTCTCAACCTCCTTGTTTTATTCAAGAAGGTAATGAACATTTAGTCTGCAAATTAAAAAAAAATCTATTTATGGTTTAAAACAATCTCCTAGAGAATGGTATGCTAAAATTAATGCCCTCTTTATTTCCCAAAGTTTTGATAGAAGTAAAAATGATCCTAATTTATACATTAAACATAGTGAAGATAACATTATTATTATCATTTTGTATGTTGATGATTTAATTCTTACTTCTAGTTCTAACCATTTAATCTCTGATATTAAATATCAACTCAACCAAAAATTTCAAATGGCAGACTTAGGATTATTACATTATTTCTTAGGAATGCAAATTTGGCAAACTTCTAATGGTATTTTTATATCTCAAAGTAAATATGCTAAAGATCTATTAGATAGATTTCATATGAATGATGCTAATCTAGTTTCAATTCCATGTGACTTAGGAACTAAATTAATGGTAGATATGGAATCCCCTTATATTGATGCTACTCCCTATAGAGAACTAGTAGGTAGTTTGATTTATTTAACTCTCACTAGACTTGATTTATCTTTTAGTGTTGGTTTAGTTTCTAGATTTATGTCAAAACCTCAACAAACTCATTTTAAAATTGCTAAAAGAATATTAATTTATATTAAAGGTACTATTAACTTAGGTCTTTTTTATGATGCAAATTCTGATTTCTCTTTAAAAGGTTTTATTGATTCAGATCTAGGTGGAGATCCCAATGATGGGAAATCTACTTTTGGATATTGTTTTTCTTTTGGTTCAGGCTCTATCTCTTGGAAAAGTAAAAAAGAACAATCTGTATCTTTATGTTCTACTAAAGCAGAATATAAAAATTGTACTCATGCCTCTAAAGAAGCCCTATGGCTTAGAAGAATACTTGAAGATTTGGGTCTACCTCAACAAGAACATACACCCTTGTATTGTGATAATCAAAGTGCAATAGCATTGGCAAAGAATCCAGTTTACCATGCAAAGTCAAAGCACATTTCTCTCCACCACCACTTCATCAGAGAGCACATTGCAGAAAATAGAATTTCCCTCATTCATTGCAAAGGAGAAGATAAAGTTGCTGATATTTTGACAAAGCCTCTTTCTAGAGATAAATTTGAACTGCATTGTAAAAATTTGGGATTACTATCCCTTGATGTAATTACCCCAAGTAAAGATTAAAGGGGGGTGTTAGAAGTTGTAATCTTTCCTTGGTGTGTTTATAAACCAAAGTTAGACCTCCTTTCTTTATTGTTGTAATATATTAGGATATAAGCCAAGGTATCCTAATATTTTTTTTTTTTGTCCTTTTTCTACTTCATCTTATTTTGTCCTCTAGTGGAATATGTGAGGACAAATATTTATTGTAATTTATAATTTAGATAATTTCTCCTTATGAGGAATCTCACACTTGGCCTCACACACTTATGAATGGTGGCATTCATTCTCATGGGAGTTACATTTTGAGCTCCTCCTCTCATCTCTACTTATAGAGATGTTTTCTTCTCTCTTCTCATTCACTTCTCTATTCTCTATCTCATTCTTCAAATATTATATGAGCTAAAGCTCTCTCTCTCTTTTTTGGCTATTTTGCCCATTCATAATTCACGGGGTTTTTTTAACACTTTTCCCCCTTAGAAAATTTCTTGTCTCCTTGTTATTCCTTTTTGGTGTATGCTCTAAGGATTAGATTAATTCATGATGATCTTCCTTTTGCCTTACTCATTGGATTAATTGGTCCTAGCTCAAATTTATTTATCCATTTTAACAGATAGTCAAGTTGGATATAAGAAAGGCTTATGATAAGGTGGATTGACATTTCCTTTGTAAGTGTTTAGAAGCATTTGACTTTTCCAAACACATGATTAATCTAATGTTTGAATGTATCTCAAGTTTGAAAATGTCTATCTTGATAAATGGTTCTCCAATGCATTTCATTGATATTTCCCAAGGTTTAAGAAAAGGTGATCCCCTTTCCCCTTTCCTCTTTATTATTATGACAGAAGCTTTGGGAAGATTTATGACTAAAGCATGGAGAAATGGAACTTTAAGTGGTATTTAAATCACATCATATTTAGATCCTTGTACACCAAAAATTCATGGATGACAATATTCTCTTTGGAGAAGCTAGTATTAAAGAGGTTGTGGCCTTTGCAGAAATTTTGCAAAATTATTTTGAAACTTCAGGTCAAAAAATTAATAATGATAAGTCTAAAATATTTTTTTAAATACTAGTAGAGAACTGGATTTGGGTATCTTTAGAAAGCTAGGCTTTAAAATAGGATCCCTACCTTGTAAACACTTCGGACTACCCCTAGATAAAGGTTGTAGATCCACCAACCTATGCAGTAATGTGCTTAGCAAAATAGATAATAAAATAGATTTGTGGAAGGGTAAATGGATAGCTTCTATAAGGAAATATACGCTAATCAAATTAGTATTTTCATCCATCCCAATGTATCAGATGATGTGCCTCAACCTACTAGAAGGTATAAAATGTGAGATATCCATGAAACTTAGAAATTTTTTTTGGCAAGGTTAAGAAGACAAGTTGCGTATGGCTTTAATTGCTTTGAAAATAATTTTTAAAAAGAGATCAAAAGGAGGGCTAAATTTAAGGACTTAAAATAGAAAAATGTAACCTTAGGAGCTAAACTAGTCTGGAAAATGATCCAAAACCCTGAATTGACATGGGTAAAAGTTATGAGATTTGAGTACTTACATGGGAGAGACAAATTGAGCATATGTAGACATAGCTCTCCACCTAAAGGTTCTAGAATTTGGAACTTTATTAATAGCTATAGAAAGCTTATTTTGGATTGTATTACATGGGATATTAGAGATGAGAGTAAGGCTTTATTTTGGGAGGACTCCCAGGGATCCTTTCCTCCACTTAAGATTGAGGTTGAAGATTTAGAAATCATTAAACAAATTTATGATGCCCTGGGGTTCTTTGATAAAGACTATCTAGATTATTTAGTGGAGGACCCTACCCTAGGATGGAAGTGGAAATAATTTGAGAATTTAGGATTGCCCCAAGAAGTAATAACTAGAATAACCAATATACTAAATGATAGGAATATTGTCAAGTAAGGAAAGGAAATGATTCTATTATTTGGGCTAAAGCTACCAATGGTAGATATAATGCAAAAGATTGTCTCTCAGCACTCAATTTAATCCCTTCAACTCCCTCAAATTTACCAATTTATTTGTGTTGGGATAAAGAGTGTATGCCCAAAGAAGGTATGTTCTCTTGGGTGACATTACAAAAGAGAATATTAACAACATAATGGTTTAGGAAAATAGGTTTCTTAGGCCCTTCAAGATTACCTCTATGTGAAAAAGATAGTGAGAGTGTGAATCACTTGTTAATTGAATTTATCTTTTCTAATCATTATTGGAAATGGCTAGAAATGAAGCTTAACTAGTCTTCACCCTTACAAAATGACATAGTGGAGGTTTTTAGAATCTGACCTTGTTTCAAGTGCAAAGATATGTATAGTAAGATTTTGAGGATCACCCCCTCTATGCTAATCTAGGAAATTTGTAAAGAAAGAAATCGATGTATCTTTAAGGAATCAAAATTGAATTTGGATAAATTCTTAAACAATGTAGAGGTTAGCATTGTAGAAATGGTAAATTGTAGAAATATGTTAGGTAGAATAGATGTCAATTTTTTTAGAGAGGATGACTATATTAGAAATAAATGGTTTGGTTTAAAAATTTTGGCCTTTTATAGAAATAGGAAACAATCCAATGATGATAAAAGAGATAATTGTATTTGGAAACACCCAGGTTTGGTCTGGTTCAAGCTCAGTTTTGATGGAGCTTCTCAAGGTAATCTAGGAAAGGTAGGGATGATGGACTTATGTTGGCAAGTAAATCCATTTCTCTAGCGATAGAATCAAATAACATGGATGAGCTAAAGGCTCTAATAGAGGGCCTACTCGTTTGTCAAAAACTAAACATAGATAAGCTAGAGATTGAAGGGGATTCTTCTTTAGTTATTAATGCTACAAGAAAATGACAAACCTCAATTTGGTAGTTAAGTGTATTGGTAGGTAGAGCAATGGAGATTGTATCCACTTTTAGACACTTTACCATCAATCATATATTGTAACTCAGGAAATTGTTAATCTAAATAATCTAAAGAAGCAATAAACTATATGGTTAAGACTTCCTTCACAAATCCTTAATCTGAATAATCTAAACTATTAAATAAGATTATCTAATGTCTTTCAATAAGTGAGATTACTACCTAGAATCTATTTTTGTAAGGACTCTTAACCCTCTACCCACTAAATAGAGTTTGGAATAGTGATATTATTACAATTACCCTGCTATTTTGTTCTCTATTAGCTAAAAGATAGATCCACAGTTAATGTGATAGTGAACCCTATATTTATAGCTAAATCTATGATATTTCCTTCAAATACTTGGAGTTTACCTCTAATTTATTCCCATCTGTACCTCTAAAAGACTCATAATGGGTGATGTACGACATCAAATTTCTTCATTTGTAGAGATTGTAAGTTCTTTGTATCCCTTTCTTAGCCCCTATATATCTTTAATCCTTTAAAAATCAATAAAAGAAAAGTATTTTAGTTCAACTATCATAAGTTATCATGTTTTCATTTAAACCTCAATAAAGAACTTGAAGAATAATTGTCTATTAAAATTATGTAATCTAATATTATTAAACTATATAAGCCCCTAATTGGAAACCTAACTTGATGAAGGGTGCTCCCCTTAATACCACAAGCACATAACAAAAATAGAGAAACAACAACAATAATATGCAAGAACAGAAAATTGGCTTCTTATTATCTCCACAAATATGGAATTACAAACTTTCAGAATTACAATATACAAAGCCACATGGGCATTCCCTTACAATATTCTGTAGGACAAAGCCTCGAATCAATACCCTGATCTACTACCCAGAACTGCCCTAGACAACACTATGGGCCTTCTTTATATAGGCAATTTTCACCGCTTAAGAAGGTTCTAGAAATTTAGCCCTTAGGGCCGACCAAAATTAGAATTATTTTATTTTACAATTTATTACATCAAAGTCAGCTCAAAATGAGTTTTGAAACCCAAACAAAATTTTTGAAGAAAAATTATTTTCTACCATTTTAGGTGACCCAACATCCGAAGACCATAAGTCATCACCTGTTGACCCGATTGGATATTATAACCCCATTTCAGAAATGCCACGAAGTACTCTACAAGCTTGACCCATGTAAAGTGCCCATCACCCAAATTTTCAACCTCATCTGGGGCCTCTAAAGCCTTCAAAACTAAGTTCAAAGTTTCTGTACCCTACTGCCAATATCAAAAGTCTTCAATATCTTCAAAACTACACCTGATCTAGCCATAAAACTTTTCTGGTAGGCTGATATGACTAACATGAACCTCCATATGTAAAATCAGACATTCTGAGATCGTAAGACCAACTTACTAAAAATAGCAAGTTTACATAAATAGCAACTCTACACAAGATAGCCCTTATTGAATACAAAAACAAAAATATTTTGGGGTGATGCAAGATTTCTCTTACACCCAGGATGCTCCTACATTAGACACCCGAGGTAATTTGAGAAGTGGCCCTATCACGACTCAGGTGTGTAGAGGAAAACCAAGATGGTTAACCTCCTCCTTTGTTAGCCATGATGAATCTTCAACAGGTCGTCCTTTCCATTTGACCAAATACACTTCATATGTCTTGTTCCTTGTGCTTCTGCCAACATGACTATCTAGTATGTCTTCAATCTCCTTGATATCTAAATTGGTTGCTGGAATACTCCACTATGCTGCTGCAACCTCATCTTCAACACCTCCTTCATGATACTCTATCAAATTTGAAATGTTAAACACTAGTGAAATATTCAGCTTAATAGGCAATCCTACCTCATATGCATTTCCTAAATCATGCTTCTTCAGTATCTTACATGGTCCAAACTTCTTTATTTTCAGCTTGTTATATGTACCAACTAGAAACTGCTCCTTTTGCAAATTAACCATGACTTCATCCCCAACCTGAAATTCCTTATGCCTCCTTTTCTTATCTGCCTTAGTCTTATACTGCACATTCATCTTGGTAATATACTTCCACACCTCCTCATGGATGTTCTTCAAATGTTCTGCAAAATCCTCAGCTTCAGCACTACTTATTTCTCCTTTATCTATCTTTCTCAACTCAGATGCATTTCTTGGACTACTTCCATATACAATTTGGAATGGTGATTTACTAGTGCTCCTGTTGACAAAATTATTGTATGCAAATTCTGCCTATGGTAAAACCAAATCCCATCCTGTTGGCTTATCTCCATCCAAACATCTCAAGAGATTTCCTAAACTTCTATTCACCACCTTTGTCTTTCCATCAGTCTGTGGATGATGTGATGAACTAAACTTCAAATCTGTCTTCAACTTCTAATGTAACACCCCGCCAGGCAACCTAAGAGGACAAGACATAAACCTCTATAAAATGCAAGTAGTAAATTTTTTTTTTATTTTTATTTTAACTAGAATAATATTCATCATCACATTTCATATTTCTAAAAGAAGAAATAATTTTCTACTACTTGAATGTAAGATTTATACAACTTAAGTCCTCACGGGTTCCCTAACATCACTACTAAAGCAACATCATATAAACCATTTACATGTATAAGATATCCATCGAATCAAAAGATCTACGATCATTTTAACGCATCAAGTTAAATGTCCCTAACTTATTTATTTTATTAAACATAGGTTAATCATGCAACATCATTATTCCTTTTATCAACTCATTCCATAAATTCATATTGAAATCATCTACATCTACTATCCTTTATATCACTTTTCTCTAATAATTTAGGTAAGAGATTAATATTCATTAAGGTAGGCATCATCCTAGGTACTTCATTAACATGACCCAAGTATTAACATTAAATTCAAATTACTATTTTATTACATTGTTTCATAACCATTCATTGTTAATAATTCCAATCACTAATCTATCATTTCTCAATAATTTCCTTGGATTCTTTCATCAAGAGAGAATACATTATTGTTGCGATACATCATTATATATAACTATATTTAAGATTATTTCCTTTACATATGGACAACATAAGAGGATAGGAGAAATAACATAAACACTTGCTTTTAATGCTAGTAACATGTCCAATATTTCACATTCTTTTCCCTTTTCTTTTACCTTTTCTTTTACCTAGAACTACCCATTCTCTTATGCATTGCTTTGAATTGAGATTGCATCAATACTAAAAGACTCCTTTTAGGAGATTAATAATTACATGAATACAAATACATAAGTACATCTCAACATATTAAAATATCCAATAAGAAATCTTCAAGTGCAGATCTGGAAAGGAATATGTGCTAGGATCATCCAAAGAATCACAATCAATACCTCGATATAAATATTAACCACCCAACCACGTGGAACCAATAGGCTCACTCCCCCAAGCTAGGAGATAGAACCAAAGGCTCATACAAGAGATAACAACTAGGAAATTCCTAAGGTGGTGATAAAATTTTCCCAAAGTCACAACACAAAAGAAAAGACATGAAGACCACAAGGACTACCAGAGGCATGATCAAATTTGGTAGAGACTCTAAGCTACAAGCTAAGTGAGTGTCATCACATAGCCCTCACCCCTTGGTTTGTCCTGGTACTAGCCACTCTTGGCCCTGGCCCCCAAGTAGGCACATGCGGAGCTGAATGCCTCTCATACATACAAGGTCATTCAGTCATACCTATACATAGGTACCTTCTCCCACTCCTATCCTTAGTCTTTACTAGCACTAAAGGCATGGGAAAGGCACAATTAATCTTGATTAGTGTGTAATTTCCCATTCCAATAATCTCCCATTCCCAATTCATTTATTTAGGTTATCACTTGATTAAATAACTCATAGTAGGTTATCCTGGTACTAGCCACTTAGGGCCCCGACCCTTCACTATGAGCCACTCACCTTGTGTACTTAGGTTCCTTAACATACATATAAAAATCATAAGAACATAATAGAACCATCATCAAGAATTCATATCAATTCCATAACAATATTTGATTGAGTTTAGGAAAACATATGTTGTCCCTAGTCCACTTGACAACCTTAAATCCAATATGGCATTCAGAATGTTCCAAAAATATAAGAAGACATCCAAGTGATATTATAAACATATTCAGAGTATACATAGATCCAATTAACCAAAAAAAATTCTAATAGCCTCTGGTGACCATACAAAACCTTAAAACTTAATGATGTTCTTAAACTGAATTATTTCAAGCAAGGATTAAATGCAAAGAATGGTCATCATAGAACAGTCATCCATATCTTCCACAAAAAAAATAATAAAGGAAATTACTTTAGTGGAGATTTAGATAACATAATTATGGACTATCAATTTTATTTTTAGGAAGATCCAACAGTGGGAAAGAAAGTTATGACTTCTGGTTTAAAACAGAAAATTCTGGTTAGGGTTCAGACCTGCCTTCACTAAAACAATTGTAATTTTCACAAAACATAATAAAAATTCTCCAAACCAATTGTAAATTAAATATAAGACTTATTATAATATCTGATATCAAATTTATCCTTTTATATAATCATATAATCCTGTAGCATTCAAATACATTTGACAGAAAATTTAGAATCAAGAATGGACGGGAATAGTCTGCCAAAATGTCAAAAATAAGGCATTAATTTGACCCTAAAAATAAAATTAGAGAGATACCCATTTGATATCTATGAATTTTACTTCCAAAAAATTAATTTAGTAAAACCATAGATGCAATTTAAATTAGTATAATAATAGATCTCCAAAAATGGGTTGCTAAAAACCCTAGGAAAACACATGCCAATTCTTACAAACAAAAATTCAAAACTTTAAAATAACCATAGAAATGAAAAGTATAGATATAATAAATAGTCATAATATATAAATAGATCCATAATCTATTAGAGACATAAAGTAACTAAAATATTCAATCCATACCTCATGTCCTACGAAGGTTGAATCGAAGAAGGAAGGAAACAAAAGAGAAGACAAATCCAAACTTGAGATGCATCCTTCAAACCCTATCCACTTTCAGAAATCTCCATGAAAGAAAGAAATAATTCCATAGAAAATAATCCCTCTCTCAACTACTGAAATTCTCACAAAAATGTCTCTCTCCCAAAAGCAAACATAACCAAAAATTCTTAAAGACACATGCTTACAAACTCTCCCTCACATCTCCAAGTTTTCTTTCCAAAATCACCATGAAAATTAAGGCCATCCTCTCCTCAATGCTTCAGCCCCAAAATCCCCCCTCTTCAAATGAGAAAGTAGTGCATATAAATAGATTTCCAAAGGTTGAGAGGAAAAGTAACCAACTCCCAACTAACTCTTAACTAAAGGGTATTATAAAATAACTTAATATCATAAAACTATATTACTCACATATACAATAAAAGATTATTTGTATTCATTCATACACATATGTAATATTATCCTAACATATATTCATATGCCATCATTAATAGCATCAATATCTATATATATAACCTATCCACATTATTAATAATTAACATATAATCACATATAAATTATATATATATATATATATATATATATATATATATATATATATATATATATATATATATATATATATAAATACATATATCTGTGCACCCATATATATATATATATATATATATATATATATATATATATATATATATATATATATATATATATATATATATATATATATATATATATATATATATATATATATATATATATATACATGCCAAATACCAAACACTATAATCTATAAGATTATATAGTAATAGATCACACTATTATTACCTATTTATAATTACTATAGGATATAACACTGAGGTAGAATAAAATCACATGCCTCAAAATAAATCTAATCATCCAAAGAGGCCATACAAATCATCTATGAAACATATTGAGAAAACTATAAGATCAAACAAGGTCAACCAAAGTCAACAAGGAAAGTCAAGCGAAACTCCTGAAACACAACATAGAAAGATTAACTAAGAATCATACCAAGAGGGAGAAATAAATAAAATGAGTAAAAAAATCATACAACCAAATGAATTCAAGTGGCCACAATGCACTAACTACAACCATGCCCAACCGGGTGCGTTGGATCTAGGTTTTTGACCCAAAGGTTGACTGACAAAGAAGGAACCCTAATATTCCCAAATTGGAATAATGACAAAAGAAGACTCATGTAGGGGCCTTATTACTATCTCCATAACAACAACCATCAAAGATTTGAGGGCATGCTCAGACTTGTGAAGCCAGGTGAAGTCGATGCCTGGTACCTGCAAGCTTGCATCACAAAGAAGAAATACATATGAATGGATATATATAAAAGGAAACATTGCAGACAGATGATCGGGATCGACACATCATGTGGACCTCAGTGATGTGAGTAACTACGACTTCGTGCTGAATCATGAAATAACATCCTAACTATGTTCATAAAGGTCTTGAAGGTATTCAATACATACATGGAGATAAATACATACAAAAATGATACCTTTAGACAATATGTCTGATATTAGAATCCTTGAGTACTAGCTTATGAAATTATTATAAACAACTATAGGAATAGATCAAACAAGTATCATGTACAACTTAAGCTATAAGAAAATATTGAAGGATCTTAATTCTTTAAAAAATACAAAACTTATATTAGGGTTAGAGGGGTATTACATCTTCCACAATGTCTGCCAGAAATATCCAAAAAACTTATGCAGGAGCATCCTAGGTGTAAGAGCAATCTTGCATCACCCAAAAATATTTTTGTTTTTGTATTCAATAAGGGCTATCTTGTGCAGAGTTGCTATTTGTGGAAACTTGCTATTTTTAGTAAGTTGGTCTTACGATCTCGGAATGTTTTGATTTCACATGTGGAGGTTCATCTCAGTCATATCAGCCTATCAGTAAAGTTTCACTACTAGATCAGGTCTAGTTTTGAAGATATTGAAGATTTTCGATATTGGCAGCAGGGTACAGAAACTTTGAACTCAGTTTTGAAGGCTTTAGAGGCCTCAAATGAGGTCAAAAATTTGGGTGATGGGTGCTTGCATGGGTCAAGCCTGTAGAGCACTTCGTGGCATTTATGAAATGGGGTTATAATAGTCAATCAGGTCAACTGGTGATGACTTATGGTCTCCGGAAGTTGGCTCACTTGAAATGGTAGAAAATAATTTTTCTTCAAAATTTTTGTTCAGGTTTCAAAGGTTATTTTGAGCTGACTTTGATGTAATAAATTAAAAAATAAAATAATTCTAAGTTTGGTTGGCCCTTAGGGCTAAATTTTTTGAACCTTCTTAGGCGATGGAAAATGCCTACATAAAGAAGGCCCGCAGTGTTGTCTAGGGAAATTCTGGGTAGTAGATCTGGGTATTGATTCTAGGCTTTGTCCTATAGAATATTGTAAGGGAATGCCCATGTGGCTTTGCATATTGTAATTCTGAAAGTTTGTAATTCCACATTTGTGGAGATAATAAGAAGCCAATTTTTTGTTCTTGCATATTATTGTTGTTGTTTCTCTATTTCTGTTAAGTGTTTGTGGTATTAAGGGGAGCACCCTTCATCAAGTGGTATTAGAGGAGTTATTGAGTGTGTAAACAAATCACCGACTGTGCGGTAGTTTGCACCAGGACCGTGGTTAGGGTTTCAGTGCACATCGCAAAAATGCCTCCATGAAGAGAACGTGGTGGAAGAGATGGTGTTGTGACACATGAGGTTAGAGAGCTGCAGAGACAAGTGCGAGTATTGAAAGAAGAGATTCATAGAGGAATGAATCTTAATGTCAGAGACAAAAGCAAGGATGAAGCTGAAGAATAATATCAAGAAGGAGAAGTTGAAATTGTGAACTAGGAGGAAGAAAGACTTTTTCGAGCAATTGCCAAGATTGGGAAAAGACCCAAGATTGACGTTCTTCCATTTTCTAGAAATCTTAACCTAAAGAAATTGATCGACTGGATCAATGAATGTGAGAAATATTTTGACTACGAAGATGTTGAGGATCCTGATAGGGTCAAATTTGTGAAGGCCAGATTGAAATGTCATGCGAAGATCTGGTGGCAAGAAATTTAGTTGGAGTGAAATAGAAGAGGGAAAGATAAAATTACAAGATGAGATCGGATGGTGGATAAATTGAAGCAACAGTTTATTCCTGTTGATTATGAGCTTGACCTACTAAATAAAATGCAAAGTTTGAAGCAAGCAAGAAGATCTGTTCAGGAGTATACGAAGGAGTTCTATTGACTCCTCATCAGAATAGGCCATGCAAAAGCTGATAAGGAGAAAGTTGCTCGATACCTTAATGGGTTAAGGCCAAGCATTCAGGAAGAGTTGAATTTGGTTCGAATGAACAGTATTGAGGAGGCATACCAGTTTGCCCAAAAAGTAGAGGAAAAGCTGAACAAGAAGTTTGAGAGCAGACAAAATGGAAGAGGTCATGGTGGAAGCTCTGGTGGATGGTCATATAGTGGCCGAAATAAAGATCTGAAAAAGAAGGATGAGGCCAGTAGTAGTCAGAATTAGAGAGGAAATAATTCCAATCATTTTCAGGATCAAAGTAATAGACATCAGAGAGGAAGAGAAAGAGGACAAGAATGTGGAAGAGGAGGCTTCCGTGGAACATGTTTTCACTGTGGAGAAGAAGGTCATAGGGCATTTGAATGTCCTCAGTGCCAAGGCAGAATAGATAGGAGAAATGAAGGCCAAGCCAGAGTTGCACATGTAGATGAAGATGCTAGATCATCAAATTGTGAAGATGCTAAAAGAGGAGAAACACTAATTAACAGAAGAGTCTTGCTGAGTGGTGAGAATGAACCTAAACAAAGGAGGAGCCTGTTTCACACTCGATGCAAGTGTGAGGGTAAATGCTGTGATGTGATTATCGATAGTGGAAGCACTAACAATTTGGTGTCAGAAGAGATGGTGACAAAGTTGAATCTCAAGAGATAGAAACACCCACATCCATATCGGATTTCCTGGCTTCAAGATGACCACAAGGTCATGGTTAGTGAACAGTGCCTAGTAAAGTTCAACATCGACGGGTACCAAGATGAGGTACTATGTGATATCATCTCTATGGATGCATGTCATATGTTATTGGGTAGACCGTGGCATTTTGACAGATGTGCTATACACGATGGTCATGCGAATACCTATTCCCTAACAAAAGATGCAGTGCAACATAAGCTAAAGCCATTGAAGGAGACCGAAGAAAAGGTATGTGGTAATGCAAGAATAACATTTGCTGATGGAAGAAAATTCCTAGATGGTATGAGGCATGAGCATGTGTCTTTTTCTTTAATTCCAAAAGTTAGTAAAGAAAAAGTAGAGGATGTACCTGTAGAGGTTACAGATTTGTTGAATGAGTTTCAGGATATTGTATCTGATAATGTACCTGATGGACTACCACTGGTAAGGAAGATCAGTCATCAGATAGATTTGATTCCAGGAGCTAGTTTTTCAAACAAGGCAGCACATAGAATGACACCAGTAGAAAGTGAAGAGTTGAACAGACAAGTACACGAGTTATTGCAGAAGGGGTTGATTTGAGAGAGTCTGAGTCCCTATGCTATACCAGCGGTATTAGCACCAAAGAAGAATGGAGAGTGGAGGATGTGTACAGATTCCAGAGTAATAAACAAGTTCGCAATCAAGTATAGGTTTCCATTACCATGAATGGATGATATTATAGATTGTTTGAGTGGAGCTGTGTATTTCTCAAAGATAGATCTGAAGAGTGGATATCACCAGATTTGGATTAGAGAAGGAGATGAATGGAAGACTACCTTCAAGACAAAGGAAGGACTGTATGAGTGGTTAGTCATGCCTTTTGGGCTAACCAATGCACCGAGCACTTTCATGCGGCTCATGAACGAGGTTCTGAAAGAATTTCTGGGTAAGTTTGTCATTATTTACCTAGATGATATTTTGATTTTTAGCAAGACATTAGAGGAACATATGATGCATATTTGTATGGTGTTTGAGAAATTGAGAGATGAGAAATTGTTGATTAATTTGAAGAAGTGCAATTTTGTGAAGAAAGAGTTAGTGTATTTGGGATTTGTAGTTTCATCAGAAGGTCTAAAAATGGACCCAGAGAAGGTACAGGCTATCCTTGAATGGCCTACTCCAAGGAGTGCTACTGAGGTAAGATCTTTTCATAGTTTGGCTAGCTTTTATAGAAAGTTTATCAAAAATTTTAACAGTATTTGTGGACCCTTGATTGAAACAATGAGAGGGGATAGAAAAGAGTTTAAGTGGACTAATGGGACAAAAAAGAGTTTTCAATTGTTGAAACAAAAAGTTACAGAACAACCTATTTTAGCACTCCCAGATTTTAATAAGGTGTTTCAAGTAGATTGTGATGCTAGTGGTACTACAATAGGAGCTGTTATGAGTCAAGAAGGTAAACCTGTTGCTTATTTCAGTGAGAAGTTAAATGATGTCAAGAGAAAATATTCTATCTATAATCAGGAATTTTATGCTATAGTTCAGGCATTAAAGAAGTGGAGACATTATCTGCTTCCTAAGGAGTTTGTTTTGTATAATGATCATCAAGCTTTGCAATATTTGAATAGTCAAGGAAAGTTGAATCAGAGGCATTTGAAATGGGTTGAGTTTTTGCAGAGTTATACATTTGTTTTGAAACAAAGAAGTGGAAAGTCTAACAGGGTTGCAGATGCTCTTAGTAGAAGGCAAATATTGCTAACAGAGATGCAGATTGAGGTGGTTGGGTTCAAGGAACTCAAGAATTTGTATCCAGAGGATCCTAATTTTGGTGAAATTCTATGAGGGAGAATCTCATCAAGGAGAAGCATAGTGGAGGATTGGTGGGTCATTTTGGTCATTATAAAACTCTTGCTTTGGTTAGTGAAAATTATTATTGGCCACAATTGCAGCAAGATGTGAAGAATTTTGTATAGAGTTGCAGAGTATGTCAGATGGTGAAAGGAGTGAAGCAGAATATAGGGTTGTATCAGCCATTGCCTATAAAAGAGAAGCCTTGGGAAGATATCAGTATGGACTTTGTTCTTGGTTTACTGAGGACACAGCGGAGACATGATTCAGTTTTTGTGGTGGTTGATAGATTTTTGAGGATGGCACATTTCATTCCCTTTAAAAAGACTAATGATGTTGTTCATGTAGCAGAATTGTTTTTCAGAGAAGTGGTGAGACTACATGGTTTGTCAAAGACCATAGTTTCAGATTGAGATACTAAGTTTGTTGGATATTTTTGGCAGACATTGTGGAAGAAGTTGAAGATAGATTTGAAGTTTAGTTCATCTCATCATCCACAGACTGATGGACAGACAGAGGTGGTGAATAGAAGATTGGAAAATCTATTGAGATGTTTTGTTGGAGATAAGCCAACAGGATGAGATTTTATTTTACCATAGGAATAATTTGCATACAATAATTCTATCAATAGGAGCACTAGTAAATCACCATTCCAGATTATATATGGAAGTAGTCCAAGAAATACATCTGAATTGAGAAAGCTAGATAAAGGAGAAATAAGTAGTGCTGAAGCTGAGGATTTTGCAGAACACTTGAAGAACATCCATGAGGAGGTGAGGAAGCATATTACCAAGATGAATGCACAGTATAAGCTAAGGCAGATGAGAAAATGAGGCATAAAAAATTTTAGGTTGGTGATGAAGTCATGGTTTATTTGTGGAAGGAGCAATTTCCAGTTGGTACATATAAAAAGCTGAAAATGAAGAAGTTTGGACCATGTAAGATATTGAAGAAGCATGATTCAGAAAATGCATATGAGGTAGAATTTCCCAATGAGCTAAACATTTCACCAATGTTTAACATTTTAGATTTGACAAAGTATCACGAAGGAGGTGTTGAAGATGAGGTTACAGTAGCATAGTGGATTATTCCAGCAAGCAGTTTAGATATCAAGGAGATTGAAGACATACTAGACAGTCATGTTGGCAGAAGCACAAGGAACAGGACATATGAAGAGTATTTGGTCAAATGGAAAGGATGACCTATTGAGGATTCATCATGGCTAACAAAGGAGGAGGTTAACCATCTTGGTTTTCCTTTGCACACCTGAGTCGTGATAGGGTCACTTCTCAAATTACCCCGGGTGTAAGAGCAATCTTGCATCACCCAAAAATATTTCAATTTTTGTATTCAATAAGGGCTATCTTGTGTAGAGTTGCTATTTGTGGAAACTTGCTATTTTTAGTAAGTTGGTCTTATGATCTTGGAATGTTCTAATTTCACATGTGGAGGTTCATCTCAGTCATATCAACCTGCCAATAAAGTTTCATGGCTAGATCAAGTCTAGTTTTGAAGATATTGAAGATTTTTGGTATTGGCAGCAGGGTACAAAAAATTTGAACTCAGTTTTGAAGGCTTTAGAGGCCCTAGATGAGGTCAAAAATTTGGGTGATGGGTGCTTGCACCGGTCAAGCCTGTAGAGCGCTTCGTGGTGTTTCTGAAATGGGGTTATAATAGTCAATCAGGTCAACTGGTGATGACTTATGGTCTCCAAAAGATGGGTCACCTGAAATGGCAGAAAATGATTTTCCTTCAAAATTTTTGTTCGGGTTTCAAAGGTTATTTTGAGCTGACTTTGATGTAATAAATTGAAAAATAAAATAATTCTAAGTTTGGTCGGCCCTTAGGGATAAATTTTTGAAACCTTCTCGGGCGGTGGAAAATGCCTACATAAAGAAGGCACGCAGTGTTGTCTAAGGCAGTTCTGGGTAGTAGATCTAGGTATTGATTCAAGGCTTTGTCCTACAGAATATTGTAAGGGAATGCCCATGTGGCTTTGAATATTGTAATTCTAAAAGTTTATAATTCCACATTTGTGGAGATAATAAGAAGCCAATTTTCTATTCTTGCATATTATTGTTGTTGTTTCTCTATTTCTGTTAAGTGTTTGTGGTATTAAGGGGAGCACCCTTCATCACAAACTTAGTATCTCGATCTGAAACTATGGTCTTTGGCAAACCATGTAGTCTCACCACTTCTCTGAAAAAAAATTCTGCTACATGAACAACATCATTAGTCTTCTTGCAGGGAATGAAATGTGCCATCTTCAAAAATTTGTCAACTACTACAAAAATTGAATCATGTCCCCGCTGTGTCCTCGGTAAACCAAGAACAAATTCTATACTGATATCCTCCCAAGGCTTTTCTGGTATAGGTAATAGCCGATACAACCCTATATTTTTCTTCACTCCTTTCGCCATCTGACATAATCTACAACTTTGTACAAACTTCTTCACATCTTGCTGCAATTGTGGCCAATAATAATTCTCACCAACCAAAGTAAGGGTTTTATCACGACCAAAATGTCTAGCCAATCCTCCACTATGCTTCTCCTTGATGAGATTCTCCCTCATAGAACTTTATGGAATGCACAACTGACTCCCTCTGAATAGCATATCATCTTGGATGATAAAATCCAGCCATTTCATCCTATCTAGAGTAACAGGTTCTATACAAGCTTTCCAATCTTCACCAAAATCAGGATCCTCTGGATATAAATTCTTGAGTTCATTGAACCCAACCACTTCGATCTACATCTCTGTCAGCAATAGTTTCCTTCTGCTAAGAGCATCCACAACCCTATTAGACTTTCCACTCCTATGTTTCAAAATAAATGTATAACTCTGCAAAAACTCAACCCATTTCAAATGCCTCTGGTTCAAATTTCCTTCACTATTCAAATATTGCAACGCTTGATGATCAGTATACAAAACAAACTCCTTATGAAGTAGATAATGTCTCCACTTCCTTAATGCTTGAACTATAGCATAAAATTCTTGATCATAGATAGAATAGTTTCTCTTGGCATCATTTAACTTCTCACTGAAATAAGCAACAGGTTTACCTTCTTGGCTCATAACAGCTCCTATTGCAGTACCACTAGCATCACAATGTACTTGAAACACCTTATTAAAATCTAGAAGTGCTAAAATAGGTTGTTCTGTAAATTTTTGTTTCAACAATTGAAAGCTATTTTCTGCCCCATTAGTCCACTTAAACTCTTTTCTATCCCCTCTCATTGTTTCAGTCAAGGGTCCACAAATACTGCTAAAATTTTTGATAAAGTTTCTATAAAAGCTAGCCAAACTATGAAAAGATCTTACCTCAGTAGCACTCCTTGGAGTAGGCCATTTAAGGATAGCCTATACCTTCTCTGGATTCATTTTTAGACCTTCTGCTGAAACTACAAATCCCAAATACACTAACTCTTTCTTCACAAAACTACACTTCTTCAAATTAATCAACAATTTCTCATCTCTCAACTTCTCAAACACCATATGAATATGCATCATATGTTCCTCCAATGTCTTGCTAAAAATCAAAATATCATCTAGGTAAACAATGACAAACTTACCTAAAAATTATTTCAAAACCTCTTTCATGAGCCATATGAAAGTGCTCGGTGGATTGGTTAGCCCAAAAGGCATGAATAACCACTCAGACAGTCCTTCCTTTGTCTTGAAGGCAGTCTTCCATTCATCTCCTTCTCTGATCCAAATCTGGTGATATCCACTCTTTAGATCTATCTTTGAGAAATACACAGCCCCACTCAAACAATCCATAATATCATCCATTCGTGGCAATGGAAACTTGATTGTGATCTTGTTTATTATTTTGAAATCTATACACATCCTCCACTCTCCATTCTTCTTTGGTGCTAATACCACTAGTATAGCACAGGGACTCGGAATCTCTCAAATCAACCCCTTTTGCAATAACTCATATACTTATTTGTTCAACTCTTCACTTTCTACTCTTGTCATTCTGTGTGCTGCCTTGTTTGGAAAACTGGCTCCTGGAATCAAATCCATCTGATGACTGATCTTCCTGTCCGGTGGTAATCCATCAGGTACATTATCAGATACAATATCCTGAAACTCATTCAACAAATCTGCAACCTCTACAAGTACATCCTCTACTTCTTCTTTACCAACTTTTAGAATTAAAAAAAAACACACATGCTCATGCCTCATACCATCTAAGAATTTTCTTCCATTGACAAATGTTATTCTTGCATTACCACATACTTTTTCTTCGGTCTCCTTCAATGGCTTTAGCTTATGTCGCACTCCATCCTTTATCGTGGAATAGGTATTCACATGACCATCATGTATAGCACATCTGTCAAACTGCCATAGTCTACACAACAACATATGACATGCATCCATAGAGATGATAAAACATAGTACCTCATCTTGGTACCTACCGATCTTGAACTTTACCAAGCACTGTTCACTGACCATGACCTTGTGGTCATCATACACCTAGGCAATCTGATATGGATGTGGGTGTTTCTATTTCTTGAGCTTCAACTTTGTCACCATCTTTTCTAACACCAAATTGTCAATGCTTCCACTATCAATAATCACATCATAGCATTTACCCTCACACTTGCATCTAGTGCGAAACAAGCTCCTCCTTTGTTCAGGTTCATTCACACCACTCAACAAGACTCTTCTGTTAATTAACATTTCTCCTCTTTCAGCATCTTTAGAATTTGATGATCTAGCATCTTCATCTACATGTGCAACTCTGGCCTAGCTTTCATTTCTCCTATCTATTATGTCTTGGCGATGAGGACATTCAAATGCCCTATGACCTTCTCTATAGTGAAAACATGTTCCACGGAAGCCTCCTCTTCCAGATCCTTGTCCTCTTCCTCTTCCTCTCTGATCTCTATTACTTTGATCCTAGAAATGATTGGAATTATTTCCTCTCTGATTCTAACTCCTACTAACCTCATCCTTCTTTTTCGGATCTTCATTTCAGCCACCATATGACTATCTACCAGATCTTCCACCACGACCTCTTCCATTTTGTTTTCTCTCAAATTTTTTGTTCAGATTTTCCTCTACTTTTAGGGCAAACTGGTATGCCTCCACAATACTATTCATTTGAACCAGATTCAACTCCTCCTGAATGCTTGGCCTTAACCCATTAAGGTATCAGGCAACTTTTTTCTTATCAACTTTTGCATGGCCTGTTCTGATGAGGAGTCAATATAACTCCTCTATATACTCCTAAATAGATCTTCCTACTTGCTTCAAACTTTAAATTTTCTTTAGTAGGTCAAGCTCATAATCAACAAGAATGAACTGTCACTTCAATTTATCGACCATTCGATCCCATCTTGTGATTTTATCTTTCCCTCTTCTATTTCGCTCTAATTGAATTTCTTGCCGCCAGATCTTCGCATGACCTTTCAATCTGGCCTTCACAAATTTGACCCTATTAGGATCCTCAACATCTTCATACTCAAAATATTCTTCACATTCATTGATCTAGTCGATCAATTCCTCTAGGTTAAGATTTTCAGAAAATGTAGGAACCTCAAACTTAGGTCTTTTCCCAATCTTGGAAATCGTGCGAAAAAGTCTTTCTTCCTCCTGGTTCACAATTTTAGCTTCTCCTTGATATTCTTCTTCAGCTTCATCCTCACTTTCATCTCTGACATTAAGATTCATTCCTCTACAAATCTTTTCTTACAATGCTCGCACTTGTCTCTATAGCTCTCTAACCTCAGGTGTCACAGCACTAGCTCTTCTGCCACATTCTCTTCATGGAGCCATTTTCACGATGCGCGCTGAAACCCTAACCATGGTCCTAGTGAAAACTTCCTCATAGTCGGTGATCTATTTTCACACTCAAGAAAACCTAGCTCTGATACCACTTGATGAAGGGTGCTCCCCTTAATAGCACAAGCACGTAACATAAATAGAGAAACAACAACAACAATATGCAAGAATAGAAAATTGGCTTCTTATTATCTCCACAAATGTGGAATTACAAACTTTTAGAATTACAATATGCAAAGCCACATGGGTATTCCCTTACAATATTTTGTAGGACAAAGTCTCGAATCAATACCCCGATCTACTACCCAGAACTACCCTAGACAACACTATGGGCCTTCTTTATATAGGCAATTTCCACCGCTCGAGAAGGTTCTAGAAATTTAGCCCTTAGGGCCGACCAAACTTAGAATTATTTTATTTTACAATTTATTACATTAAAGTCAGCTCAAAATGAGTTTTGAAACCCAAACAGAAATTTTGAAGAAAAATTATTTTCTGCCATTTCAGGTGACCCAACTTTCGAAGACCATAAGTCATCCCCTGTTGACCTGATTGGCTATTATAACCTCATTTTGGAAATGTCAAGAAGCGCTCTACAGGCATGGTCCATGCAAAGTGCTCATCGCCCAAATTTTCAACCTCATCCAGGGCATCTAAAGCCTTCAAAACTGAGTTCAAAGTTTCTGTACCCTACTGCCAATACCAAAAATCTTCAATATCTTCAAAACTACACCTGATCTAGCCATGAAACTTTGATGGCAGGCTGATATGACTGAGATGAACCTCCATATGTAAAATTAGACATTTGAGATCATAAGACCAACTTACTAAAAATAGCAAGTTTCCATAAATAGCAACTCTGCACAAGATAGCCCTTATTGAATACAAAAATAGAAATATTTTTGGGTGATGCAAGATTGCTCTTACACCTAGGATGCTCCTGCATCATAACTCCAAATTGGAAGAGATACTAGAAATTTTGAATACTACCCTTCAATCTAAAGATTAAAATATTTTTACAAAGGAAATAAGGACGATGGTGCCCTTGCAACTTGCGAGAAAATGGGATACATCTTGTTACATACACATAAATAATTAGAGACAATTCAAGAACACTACCCATAGGAATTTTTTAGCTCATCTTCCAGTCTTAGGCAATGAATAACTTTAGTATAGATTGAATCACATACTCAATTATCTTAGTAGTAAGTAGTCTCTACATTAAGCTCATCTCATTCATTAACTATATTTAACCCTTCTGGAACTGTAGTTAAGATTCTTCTGAAACTTGACTCTAATGCATAGTATCACGCTTAAGTTATAATAATAATACCCCATATTTCATTAACATCAAGAACCTTAATAGCATAAGATCTGTAACCATCAATTATCATAGGCTTTCTAATCATTTCCCCTCTCATACTATCTCAAAATCCAATTACCCTAATTAAAGCTTCACTTATCAAGAATAAATCCTTTCCTTTCAAACAAGCATAGATTAGATCTAAGTTCGTGCCACATGAAATTTTTTGTGCTATGTTTAAATTCTTCCTAGAATTAATGCCTTCCCTCAGAAGGGGATGAATTTGAGGTCTTGGAATAATTAATGTGATAATATAATAAACCATAATCATAGTGAGGACACCTATTAACATATGTGATATAATAAAAAATACAAATAAAAAAATCTTCAAAGATCTCGGTGAAGAGGAAAGTAAATATAATTATTATGAAGGACAAGGCAAAACTCATTAAATGGTCATCCTCCTTTACAAAGAAGTGTAAATGAAGAATTCTCACAATTTTTAGATGATTTTATAGAAACCCTACTAGATTTGAAAAGAAGTCATAACTAAGAAATGAAATCTAGGGTCCTCACATTTGTTCTCAAAGACCACTGGGCCATGGCCTTCAAAGGAACAATCAAACCTGAGAGATGGAACTGAATGTTGAAACCCTTCTCTATTGCTGCAAGGTGGGCACTAGAAAAAGGTATGGGAGACTATAATTTTGATAATGAGTTCTCATTTAGAATGAATGGAAAAGTAATAGGCCAGTTTATATCTCTTTCTGTCTTTGTTGGGCATAAGAAGGTTGATGTTATTAAGGCTACTAAGATTATCTTTATTGAGGATCTTTTGGTTGGGTTGGAAAAGATGGTTTATAGAATTGATAATTATCTAACGATTCCACTCCCAGAAATCACCATGAAGACTGAGATCAAAAATCTCCAGGGAATTCCTAAGTCTCAGCGTGTGTCCATGATGACTTTCAAAGGTGAGAAGCAGTTTGATGAAGTATGGACAGAAATGAGTAGGAATCTATATTTCCTATTCAAAGACCTTCCCAAAGAAAATATGGAGAAGGTGATGAAGGGTGCACCCCTTAATACCACAAACGCATAACAGAAATAGAGAAACAACGACAATATGCAAGAACAGAAAATTGGCTTCTTATTATCTCCACAAATGTGGAATTACAAACTTTCAGAATTACAATATGCAAAGCCCCATGGGCATTCCCTTACAATATTCTGTAGGACAAAGCCTCGAATTATTGCCCAGATCTACTACCCAGAACTATTCTAAACTGCCTAAGACAATAATACAGCCTTCCTTATATAGGCAATTTTCCACCGCCTGGGAAGGTTCCAGAATTTTAGCCAATAAGGCCGACCAAACTTAGAATTATTTTATTTTACATTTCATTACATCATAGTCGGCTCAAGATAACCTTTGAAACCCAAACAGGAATTTTGAAGAAAATTATTTTTTGCTATTTCAGGTGGTCCAACTTCCGAAGACCATAAGTCATCACCCGTTGACCCGCTCGGCTACTATAACCCCATTTCGGAAATGCCACGAAGCGCTCTACAGGCTTGATTGGCGCAAGCACCCATCACCCAAATTTTTGACCTCATCCAGAGCCTCTAAAGCCTTCAAAACTGAGTTCAAAGTTTCTGTACCCTGCTGCCAATACCGAAAATCTTCAATATCTTCCAATATACACTTGATCTGGCAATGAAACTTTACTGGCAGACTTATATGACCAAAATGAACCTCCAAGAAAGAAATCAGATCATTCTGAGCACATACGAAAATTACCAAAAAATAGTAACTTTCCATAAATAGTAGCTGTGCACAAAATAGCCCTTATTGAATACAAAAATAGAAATATTTTTGGGTGATGCAAGATTGCTCTTACACCCAGGATGCTCCTGCATCAGACACCGAGGGTAATTTGAGAAGTGAACCTGTCATGACTCAGGTGTGAAGAGAAAAACCAAGATGGTTAACCTCCTCCTTTGTTAGCCATGATGAATCTTCAACAGGTCATCCTTTCCACTTGACCAGATATTCTTCATATGTCCTGTTCCTTGTGCTTCTGCCAACACGACTATCTAGTATATCTTCAATCTCCTTAGTGTCTGAACTAGTTGCTGGAATACTCCACTGCGCTGCTGTGATCTCATCTTCAACACCTCCTTCATGATACTCTGTCAAATCTGAAATGTTAAACACCGGTGAAATATTTAGCTCAGTAGGCAATTCTACCTCATATGCATTTCCTGAATCATGTTTCTTCAATATCCTACATGGTCCAAACTTCTTCATTTTCAGCTTGTTATATGTACCAACTAGAAACCACTCCTTCCGCAAATGAACCATGACTTCATCACCAACCTGAAATTCCTTATACCTCCTTTTCTCATCTGCCTTAGCCTTATACTGTGCGTTCATCTTGGTAATATGCTTCCTCACCTCCCCATGGATGTTCTTCAAGTGTTCTGCAAAATCCTCAGCTTTAGCACTACTTATTTCTCCTTTATCTATCTTCCTTAATTTAGATGAATTTCTTGGACTACTTCCATATACAATCTAGAATGGTGATTTACCAGTGCTCCTATTGACAGAATTATTGTATGCAAATTCTGCCTGTGGTAAAATCAAATCCCATCCTGTTGGCTTATCTCCAACCAAACATCTCAGCAAATTTCTCAAACTCCTATTCACCACCTCTGTCTGTCCATCAGTCTGTGGATGATGTGATGAACTAAATTTCAAATCTGTCTTCAACTTCTTCCACAATGTACGCCAGAAATATCCAACAAACTTAGTGTCCCGATCTGAAACTATGGTCTTTGGCAAACCATGAAGTCTCACCACTTCTCTGAAAAATAATTCTGCTATATGAACAGTATCATTAGTCTTCTTGCAGGGAATGAAATGTGCCATCTTCGAAAATCTGTCAACCACCACAAAAATTAAATCATGTCCCCGCTGAGTCCTCAGTAAACCAAGAACAAAGTCCATGCTAATATCCTCCCAAGGCTTCTCTGGTATAGGTAATGGCTGATACAACCCTGTATTCTGCTTCACTCCTTTCACCATCTGACATACTCTGCAACTCTGTACAAACTTCTTCACATCTTGCTGCAACTGCGGCCAATAATAATTCTCACTAACCAAACCAACGGTTTTATCACGACCAAAATGTCCAGCGAATCCTCCACTATGCTTCTCCTTGATGAGATTCTCCCTCATAGAACTTCGTGGAATGCACAACTGACTCCCTCTGAATAGCATATCATCCCGGATGATGAAATCCAACCATTTCATCCTGTCTAGAGTAACAGGTTCTGTACAAGCTTTCCAAGCTTCACCAAAATCAGGATCCTCTGGATATAAATTCTTGAGTTCCTTGAATCCAAACCACCTCAATCTGCATCTCTGTCAGCAATAGTTGCCTTCTACTAAGAGCATCTGCAACCCTGTTAGACTTTCCACTCCTGTGTTTCAAAACAAATGTATAACTCTGCAAAAACTCAACCCATTTCAAATGCCTCTGATTCAACTTTCCTTGATTATTCAAATATTACAAAGCTTGATGATCAGTATACAAAACAAACTCCTTAGGAAGTAGATAATGTCTCCATTCTTTAATGCCTGAACTATAGCATAAAATTCCTGATCATAAACAAAATACTTCCTCTTGGCATCATTTAACTTCTCACTGAAATACGCAACAGGTTTACCTTCTTGGCTCATAACAGCTCCTATTGCAGTACCACTAGCATCACAATCTAATTGAAAACACCTTATTGAAATCTGGAAGTGCTAAAACAGGTTGTTCTGTAACTTTTCGTTTCAACAATTGAAAACTCTTTTCTGCCCCATTAGTCCACTTAAACTCTTTTCTATCCCCTCTCATTGTTTCAGTCAAGGGTCCACAAATACTGCTAAAATTTTTGATAAACTTTCTATAAAAGCTAGCTAGACCATGAAAGATCTTACCTCAGTAGCACTCCTTGGCGTAGGCCATTCAAAGATAGCCTATACCTTCTCTAGGTCCATTTTTAGACCTTCTCCTGAAACTACAAACCCCAAATACACCAACTCTTTCTTCACAAAACTGCACTTCTTCAAATTAATCAGCAATTTTTCTTCTCTCAACTTCTCAAATACCATACGAATATGCATCATATGCTCATCCAATGTCTTACTAAAGATCAAAATATCATCTAGGTAAACAATGACAAACTTACTCAGAAATTCTTTCAGAACCTCATTCATGAGCCGCATGAAAGTGCTCGGTGCATTGGTTAGCCCAAAAGGCATGACTAACCACTCATACAGTCCTTCCTTTGTCTTGAAGGCAGTCTTCCATTCATCTCCTTCTCTGATCTGAATCTGATGATATCCACTCTTCAGATCTATCTTTGAGAAATACACAGCTCCACTCAAACAGTCCATAATATCATCCATTCGTGGCAATGGAAACCTGTACTTGATTATGATCTTGTTTATTGCCCTAGAATCCGTACAGATCCTCCATTCTCCATTCTTCTTTGGTGCTAATACCGCTGGTACAGCATAGGGACTCAGACTCTCACGGATCAATCCTTTCTGTAACAGTTCATGTTACTTGTCTGTTCAACTCCTCACTTTCTACAGGTGTCATTCTGTGTGCTGCCTTATTCGGCAAACTCGCTCCTAGAATCAAGTCCATCTGATGACTGATCTTTCTGACCGGTGGTAATCCATCAGGCACGTTATCGGATACAATATCCTGAAACTCATTCAACAAATCTGCAACTTCTACAGGAACATCTTCTACTTCCTCTTTACCAGCTTTTTAGAATTAAAGCAAAGCATACATGCTCACTGCCTCATACCATCTAGAAATTTTCTTCCATCAACAAATGTTATTCTTGCATTACCACATACCTTTTCTTCAGTCTCCTTCAATGGTTTTAGCTTATGTCACACTCCATCCTTTGTCAGGAATAGGTATTCGCATGACCATCATGTACAACACATCTGTCAAACTGCCACGGTCTACCTAACAACATATGACATGCATCCATAGAGATGATATCACATAGTACCTCATCTTGGTACCCCGCCGATCTTGAACTTTACCAGGCACTGTTCACTGACCATGACCTTATGGTCATCCTGCACCCAGGCAATCCGATATGGATGTGGGTGTTTCTATCTCTTGAGCTTCAACTTTGTCACCATCTCTTTTGACACCAAATTGTCAGTGCTTCCACTATCAATAATCACATCACAACATTTACCTTCACACCTTGCACCTGGTGCGAAACAGGCTCCTCCTTTGCTCAGGTTCATTCTCACCACTCAACAGGACTCTTCTGTTAATCAATGTTTCTCCTCTTTCAGCATCTTCAAAATTTGATGATCTGGCATCTTCATCTACATGTGCAACTCTGGCCTGGCCTTCATTTCTCCTATCTATTCTGCCTTGCACTGAGGACATTCAAATGCCCTATGACCTTCTTCTCCACAGTGAAAACATGTTCCACGGAAGCCACCTCTTCCAGATCCTTGTCCTCTTCCTCTTCCTCTCTGATCTCTATTATTCTGATCCTGGAAGCGATTGGAATTATTTCCTCGCTAATTCTGACTACTACTCGGCCTCATCCTTCTTTTTTGAATCCTCATTTCGGCCACCATATGACCATCCACCAGATCATCCACTGCGACCTCTTCCGTTTTGTCTGCTCTCAAACTTCTTGTTCAGGCTTTTCCTCTACTTTTAGGGAAAATTGGTATGCCTCCTCAATACTATTCATTCGAAACCAGATTCAACTCCTCCTGAATGCTTGGCCCTTAACCCATTAAGGTATCGGGCAACTTCTCCTTATCAGCTTCTGTGTGGCCTGTTCTAATGAGGAGTCCGATAGAACTCCTCTGTATACTAATGAACAGATCTTCCTGCTTCCTTCAAATTTTGCATTTTCTTTAGTAGATCAAGCTCATAATCAACAGGAATGAACTGTCGCTTCAATTTATCCACCATTCGATCCCATCTTGTGATTTTATCTTTCCCCCTTCTATTTCACTCAATTGAATTTCTTGCCACTAGATCTTCGCATGACCTTTCAGTCTGGCTTTCCGCAAATTTGACCCTATCAGGATCCTCAACATCTTCATACTCAAAATATTCCTCACATTCATTGATCCCAATCGATCAATTCCTTCTGGGTTAAGATTTCTTAGAAAATGTAGAACCTCAATCTTAGGTCTTTTTCCCAATCTTGGAAATCGCCCGAAAAAGTCTTTCTTCCTCCTGGTTCACAATTTCAGCTTCTCCTTCTTGATATTCTTCTTCGGCTTCATCCTTGCTTTCGTCTCTGACATTAAGATTCATTCCTCTACGAATCTCTTCTTGTAATGCTTGCACTTGTCTCTGCAAGCTCTCTAACCTCAGGTGTTACACACGCCAGCTCTTCTGCCACGTTCCCTTCGTGGAGGCATTTTCGTGATGCGCACTGAAACCATAGCCACGGTCCTGGTGCAAACTGCCTCATAAGTCGGCGATCTGTTTACACACTCAAGAACTCCAGCTCTGATACCTACTTGATGAAGGGTGCACCCCTTTAATACCACAAACGCATAACAGAAATAGAGAAACAATGACAATATGCAAGAACAGAAAATTGGCTTCTTATTATCTCCACAAATGTGGAATTACAAACTTTCAGAATTACAATATGGCAAAGCCCCATGGGCATTCCCTTACAATATTCTGTAGGACAAAGCCTTGAATTATTGCCCAGAACTTACTACCCAGAACTATTCTGAAACTGCCTAGACAATAATACAGCCTTTCCTTATATAGGCAATTTTTCCCACCGCCTGGGATGTTCCAGAATTTTAGCCAATAAGGGCCGACCAAACTTAGAATTATTTTATTTTACATTTCATTACATCATAGTCGGCTCAAGATAACCTTTGAAACTCAAACAGGAATTTTGAAGAAAATTATTTTCTGCCATTTCAGGTGGTCCAACTTCCGAAGACCATAAGTCATCACCCGTTGACCCGCTCGGCTACTATAACCACATTTCAGAAATGCCACGAAGCACTCTACAGGCTTGACTGGCACAAGCACCCGTCACCCAAATTTTGACCTCATCCAGGCCTCTAAAGCTTCAAAACTGAGTTCAAAGTTTCTGTACCCTGCTGCCAATACCGAAAATCTCAATATCTTCCAATATACACTTGATCTGGCAATGAAACTTTACTGGCAGACTTATATGACCAAAATGAACCTCCAAGAAAGAAATCAGATCATTCTGAGCACATACAAAAATTACCAAAAATAGTAACTTTCCATAAATAGTAGCTGTGCACAAAATAGCCCTTATTGAATACAAAAATAGAAATATTTTTGGGTGATGCAAGATTGCTCTTACACCCAGGATGCTCCTGCATCAGAAGGATTAGTTAGTAATTTACTAGTGTGATCAAGGTTTTGACATCCCAAAAGCTTTGGGTGAAGTCAATAAGGAAGACATCTGTATGCTATCTCCGAACATGAAAAGATGCTCTCACTACTCAGGGAATCTAGTGCATGAGAAGAAATTATCATTATTGTTAAAAAGAAAGAAGGTAGTTGGAGCTACCAAATGGTACTGAAGGATTAAATTGTGCCTTTGTGTTATTTTTTAGAACATTGTTCTTTTTGTGCATATGCAATATTTTAAGAAATAGGTTTATTTCCAGTTTTATAGGAAGGTAGGTTGCTTTAAGGTAGACCTAGACATTAAATCATAGTTGATACTATATCTTAAGCTACTTGAATATATGGTTCCTTATACTTCCTTTTGGTTTCTTTGTTTTGATAATGATGGATGAGGTTCTCCTCTATGTAGAAAACTGAACTTATAAATCTATAATGGTTATAAATCTTGATAGAAGTTTTATATTATTAATGATTATTAGTAAGATAGATGTTTATTATCAAACTTAAATAGTAATTATGTAAGGAGTTTCCTTTCTTGTGTTATTTGTAACCTATTGAAGGACCCAATATGAGGAATTACAAGGAGGATCTTAAATAAATTATCATTAATCAATTGAGTAAGTAAAGTTGTGATAAGATTGTTTTCAGTCACTCTCTTAGTGTAATAAGGAAAAGTAACTTTAGAGCAGTAATTCCTTAAGCATACTTTCCATTAATAAATTATGTAAAAAGAAAAAAAAATTATGCATTTAGTATATTTGGCTATAAACAATTAAAATTTGTAAGAAGCACTATAACAAAGATTGAGTCCTCAGGGTTGTTTCTCTTCTAGTATACAATTTCTTCTTATGATTGTCCAGACTCATTAGTTTCATTTTTTGGTTCTGGCTTGTGTAGATAACGATTAATAAAGGTTAATCATGGACCTTGTCATCAAAATTGTACTAATTTATGCATCTTTGTATTACACCACACACACACAGAGAT
>BSBK01003022.1:667500-707500 GCA_027943335.1 Chamaecyparis obtusa
TTAGTTAGCTTTAAAATCTACTTTTGAAGGTGATGTGCATACAAAGAGAGTCAGATTACATAATTGGATATGTGCATTTGAAGATATAAGAATGATGGAAGATGAATCTGTTAGAAGTTATATTGGTAACATGTAAGAGACTATTGCAGGTATCAAATCTTGTGAAGGAAATAAGAATGAGAATGAAGTGATATGAAAGATTCTAAAGATATTAACTCCTGTATTTAGGCATACAATGTAGATTATTGAACAAGTTATACCTTGTACTGAGAACTTTACCACAGAAACTCTTCTTGGAAGATTGGAAGCAATAGAGATAAGCTTGAGATAGTCAAGAAATCTACCTAGAATTGAGACAACATTCAACACACTTAGTATTTGCCCTACCTTGTCAAGAAGCATTAGTGTAAGTGGATATTATGTCAGTAGCAACAGATCTAAGATCGAAGAAGATAGAAAGATTGAGGAAGGAATTGCCTTACTTGTGAAAAGAGAACTAGAAGGTAAGAAAATCTTTAAGTGTTGGACTTGTCAAGAATATGGTCATTTTGCATCTAAATGTCCTAAGAGAGTAAAGAAATATAAGAAGAACTTTATACCTAGAAGATCTAAATAATGTTACTATGCTAATGATGATGAACTTGAGGCTACTATCGAGAAATCCCTAAGTGAAAGTGATAATGAGAATGACGATATAGGATTTGTAGCAATAAAAGAAGAAAACTCTGAAACTGAAGTTAGAGAAGAAAAAGCCTTAGTTTCCCAAGTAGAAAAGAGATCTGATTGGATTATAGATAGTGGTTGTTCACATCATATGACTAGAGACACGAAAAAGTTTATAAAGTTTAACAATTATGATGGAGGAATTGTTAGAGTTGGAAACAATGCACCTTGATTGATAAAAGGAATAGGATCTATTACTCTTAATGGAAAGACTAACACCGATGATGTTTATTTTGTGGATGGATTGAAACATAATCTTTGGAGTGTTGACAGTTAGTTGATAAGGGATATCAAGTTTGGTTTACTGAGAAAACTTGAGTGATCAAGGATAAGGATGTTAATTTTATTGGAACTAGATCAAGAACCATAATTAATGTATTTCAGTTGAATACTATAGAGATGACATGTTTGATTACCAGAATTGATGACAGTTCATTATGGTACAGAAGGTTTTGTCACATAAACTTTGATAACATTGTGAAAATTAGCACTACACTTGCAGTAAGAGATTTTCCTAATATTATGAAACCTACTAACATGATTTGCAAAGAATGTGTTATGGCTAAGAAGAAGAGAAGTTCATTTCCTAGTAAGAAGTTCACATCAGCAGAGAAGTTGGAAATTGTTCATACAGATTTGAGCGGTCCCACAAGGACTAGAGGATTCTATGGTGAAAGGTATTTTATGATTTTTGTTGATGACTTCACTAGAATGATGTGGATTTCATTTCTTAAAGAAAAGTCTAAAGCATTTGATAAGTTTAAAGTAATTAAGAACAAAGTTGAGAATTAATTTGTAATGAAGATTAAATGTTTAAGGTCAGATAGAGGTGGAGAATTTACTTCAAAGGAATTTAGTACTTTTTGTGAAGTGAATGGTATTAAGAGATAGTTTTCAGCCCGTAGAACACTTGAAAAAAATGGTATTATAGAAAGAAGGAACATATTAGTAACTGAAGCAAAAAGAGCTATGTTATTTGAGAATGATTTGGTGAAGACATTTTGGAGAGAAACAATGAATGTAGTAGTAAAAAGAATATTGAGATACTTGAAAGGCATAATTGACTATGAGTTATGGTATGATAAATCAAATGACTTTACCCTATGTGCATATACAGATGTAGATTGGGGAGGTAGTGTTGATGAAAGAAAGAGTACAAGTGGTGGAGCATTTTTCCTTGGAGGAAGATTGGTTTCTTGGATAAGCAAGAAACAAAATTGTATTTCACAGAGCACAACAGAAAAATAATATGTAACAGCAAAAAATAATTGTAACCAGATAATTTGGATGAAACAAATGTTGAAGGATATTGGAATCAAATTTGATGAGCCTGTTGTTATACACTATGATAACACTAGTACAGTAAGTATGTCTAAGAATCCTGTATTGCATTCTAAGACAAAACATATAGAAATAAAGTATCATGTTGTAAGAGAGAAAGTTGTAGAGAAAGAAGTTAGATTTGAGTATATAAGTACAAAAGAGAAGATTTTAGATATATTTACAAAGACCTTACCTAAAGATGCATTTGAGTATTTGAGAGGTATGCTTGGGGTTATGCCCAAGCCTACTTTTGAGAGGTGATGTAGATTTTTGCATAAGTCTAGTGGTATATGAGCTCTATCTTTTCTAGACTGGATGTTGGTACTTCCTCTATGGGGGAGTATGAGTGTTTTGAGCTGAGTCATGAAGGACTCTAGTGAATGTATTTTTTGAAAAGTGTCTTTTGACATTGAGGTTTTAGATTGACATATTGATGCTTACTTTTATCATTGATGTCAATGGGGGAGAAGGATAGATGAAAAAATCATCTATTGAAAAGAACAAAAAAAGAAGAAGTGAAAAGAATAAAAAGAGGGAGAAGGATAAAAAAAGAATAAAAACATCTATTGGGGAGATGAAGCAATATAAAATGGAAAAACCTATAAGATTTGATTGATGAAGAGGATTTGAAAATATTTCAGCGCAGTACCATTGCAGTTTGGTATTCATGGAACTTGGATGTTTTTTCATCTATGTTGCCATCAATGCCAATGGGGATATTGTTAGGAATGAATGCTGAATATGTCCTATGGGGGAGTATTCAGAGCCATTCTGTAGCAGTTGTATGTTGCATTCATGAATGTGATTGTCATTGATGTCAACATAATGATCTACTAGAGATTAGCATAGAAACAAACAATGTTTGAATTAGCGCACGTGGAGTATTGCAGATCAAGCTATGAAAAGTTGAGACTTAATCTATATTTTGTCTTGAGATCATGGTCAAGACCGCATACAAAAATTTGATTATTCATGACAGCTATGTATAATTCAGGGGAAGTGATATTCAGGTAGTATTCCTGAGAAGCGATTTGTGGTAACTGGATGATATCTCCTAATCGGGATAGAATCTAGCCATGTAAAGTTATATAGTTGATGAAGATATTGTGGTAGTGATGTGGACGTGACATCATGGTCAGAGGTCACATGAGTGAAGAAATATTTGTTTGGAAGCTGATAGTTTTTATGTAATTGTGGAATATTATGTAACGTGTGAAGATTTATATTTTTCAAGGATAAGTGCACAAAGATGGGGGACCAAAAAGAGGGTATAAGATGCCACTTTTTTCCTAAAATCAACAAACTTTGAACTTCAACTAGAAATTGAAGATAGTTAGACTCAAAATTTTAAGATGTGACAAATACAAGAGTTGTAATACTTTGAATCTAGTTCCTAAAATACTAACTTATTTTGAAAATGGTGTAGATTAAGGCCCTCAAAAAGGGGGAGCACAAAATGTGGTCCTATTTTTTGTCAAAAAACATAACATAGCATTTGGTGTGCTCCCCCTAAAATGTTAACTTTTTTTTTGAATTTTTTTAATTGCTCTAGTGAGAAGTTAGCTAACACCACGTAGTTTATCCAACAATTTTTTGGTAATTTTTTGATGAATGTATAATATTTGATGAATTTATGAAGTGCACACATCCTGAAAACATGAAATTTTTGTGTTCTCCCCCTAGAAATCATTTAAAACTAATCAAAAATCAAATTTTTATTTTTTTAAAAAGTGTGTAGAATGGAGTCTAGTTTCTAAAAATGTAACTTGTTGCAAAATTCGATGAACACGCCAAAATCTATGCCCAAAATACTACATGTTGGTTTTTTACAAAAAATGAACATACACACAAAAGAAATTAGAGTTGAAAAACTTAACATAATCAAAATTCAAAATAAACTATATGCTTAGATAGCTAACATAGAGATCTGCAATATCACGTCATCTGATTTTTACGTTCTTGACCCACGAGTAAACCTGATGAGGACTAGACAAAAAAAGATGTCAATTTTTTGTATGTCTACTGGAAAACATGTCTCAGGCCTATTTCAATCGTCCAAGCCTTTGGGTTAGATCTCCAAGGAAAATCCAAGCCTTAGGATTGGTAAATTCCAATGCCTTAAAAAGTGCACACGCCCTATAGGGTGAACCCACTATTGAAATCTATGACTTTCATAGCACGTGCGCCCTATGAAAGTCATAGATTTCAATAGTGTGCTCGCCCTATAGGGTGTGCGCCCTATTTAAGACAGATTTAAATAGTGATGAGAAATAGTCAGAGAGAGAGAGAGAGAGAGCACTCTCTCTCTTTCTCTCTCTCCCTCCCCTATACTCTCTCTCTCTCTCTACACCTTCCTATCCTCTATATTTTCCCTTCTTACCATCTTTCACCCCCTCTTTCTCTCTCACACACATGCACATATGCTCTCTCTCTCTCTTTGAACTTCCCCTTCTCTCTCCTACGCTCTCCCTTTCCCCTTCTCTATCTCTCCTCCTCTCTCTCTCTCTCTCTCTCTCTCTCTCTCTCTCTCCCTCTCCCCTTCTCTCTCCCTCTCTCTTTTCTCCCTTTTTCTTATTTTTCATAGGGTGCACGCCATATTTAATAGTATGCACAACACTTTTTTGTTTTGTATAGGGTGCACTCCCTATAGCACACTGGTGCTATGCAAAACTATAACAAATGGTCTTCTTTGCCAAGGATATCATGAAAGAGGCCCACTTTTTCTATATGTTGTCTAAGTTCTGCGTGTTATCCGACAAGTATTCACTTTTCATGGTGTTGATAGTGACAAAGAAGCATATTATATCAATTTGCACCATCTTTTTGTTTAAAAATCAACATCAAATTGTGAAAGTCAATTATTATCACCAAAATTTATCGATTGAGGTAAGTTTTTTAATCTTTTTACATGTCAAATGTGAATAAAAAGTATTTTGGTTTATAATTGGTATGATATAGACTTGTTCAATACATAATTTGATATAATTGTAATAAATTTATATTACAATTTGTCATATTGTAAGAGGTTTATATTGTAATTTGACTTATTGTTTTACATTTATATTATATTTTTAAAATTGTAATCAATTCATATGTAGAAATCATCATCATGCCAAGGAAATGGGCAAATAATTTAACACTGGAAGAGCATGAAAGAGACAAAGACAAGAAAAGGGAAAGAATGAGACAACTTCGTGAACAAAAAAAATTAGATACCATACAAGAAGATTTTTCATTGGATGAGGAACATGAAACATCAATACAAAGTAAGAGAGAATTGGAATTGGAAACAAAAAGACAACGAATGAGAAACTTCCGTGCTACAAGATAATTGAATTATGAAGATGCGGGGGCATCATCTATGAGTTCCCAAGTTCAAGAGACATCATCATCCAATGTTGGAGGAACACCAATGTATCATGTTGAAGGCACACCATTGTCTACTTCCGAAGGTGGAGGCACACCAATGTATCATGTTAAAGGCACACCATTGTCTACTTCTGAAGGTGTGGGCACACCATTGTCTACATCCCAAAGTGGAGGTACACAACTATATCATGTTGAAGGCACACCATTATCTACATCCCAAGGTGTAGGCACAACATTTTCTCATGTTGAAGGCACACCATTATCTACATCCCAAGGTGTAGGCACAACATCTTCTCATGTTAAAGGCACTCAAGATGGTACACAATTCACACATAATATTTTTGATGCTCCTAGAATTATTTATAGAAAGCCAAAATATTTGATTGATATTGATACTAACATTTTGCAAGCAATGCTTGACAAGATTCCCAAGCATACTTATCAGAGAAATGCTAATTGTATTTGTAGATCATTTTTTGAGAATTTAAACATGACAGGAAGTTGTCAACTATTTGTTGAAATGATGAAAAATATAAAATTTAGGCCCATCATGAAGATTCTTGGGCTAAGAACAATGGATGAGTCAAGTGAAAAATCTATTGTAAAGAATCTAATGATTTCATATGAGAGTATGGGTTCTACATCATGCATGAAAGATAGTAATCTCACATGACGTGTACTTACATCAATGATAGTAAGCACTCAAATGAAGAAATCTTAACTCATTAGAAAGACAAGAAAAACATTGAAAATAAGTAGAAAGTCTCTTTTGAGAGCGCTGAGAAGATGTCAAAGAGTGGAAGATCCAAATAGAAATGAGTTATGGGCATTTTACGGTAGACTACCATGAAAAGATAAAGCAATTGTTGAATCTTTGAAACCCTTGATTGAAGAATTTTGGAAGAATAATACACGGGTATCTCCTAATCAAAGAGATGTTGTAAGAAGGAAGATTGGTATTCGAATTCGTGTTCCCCATCCAAAATATTTTTTGGATTCAACTCAGACACAATTCTTTGCAAAATTTATGCATATGTATCCTCAAATTAAAATTAGTCAGAGATATTTTGAAATGTGTAAACCTTTTTATGTGAAGATAAATCACACACACACAACTTGTTGTTGTAGGGTACATATTGAATTTTCTAACCATTTTAAAGTTTATAGGAATATATGTGTAGATTTGTACTCTAACAATGTTTTGTAAGATTGTAACATAAATGTCCCACCTAGATCTTCAAGAGAATTAATATCTACCATTTTATGTGAAAGAGTGAATGGTCAACAATTTTACAAGCTCTCATGCTTGAATGGTACATGCATAGATTGCAGAGGTTTGCGACGTTTGCCAATTTTTCAACATACAAAGAATACACATGCAATCGGTAATGAAATAGTGGAATTTGGAAAATATAAGACCATGACATACAATCTAAAAGATGGAAAAGAGGCTAAAAGATGTGATTTAGTAATTGAAAAACTTCCAGTGTATCAGTTCATGGACATTTTTTGTAAAAACATTATTTATGAGTATGCAAGGCATACACATAGAGTGCAATGGTTGGATATGCAATTGAAGTTGTGCAAGGACACATTCCCACTTGATACCATTGTTTAAGTTGTGGACTTTGCAGAGAACTACACACTACAACCACAGAATGAGGTGTAAGCAAAGTATTATAGCTCTCAATAGGTTGCTATATTTGTTCATATACCATTCATGCATGCACTAGACAGTATAGAGGAGAACAATAAGATATTGAGGGAGTATCATTTTTATATCAACGATGATTGCTCACATTCTACAGAGTTTGTACATAGTTGCTTTCAACTATTTTATGGTCATTTGCTAAATAGGGGCATAAAATATCATCGAGATATCATATGGTCAGATAATTGTGCATCACAATTCAAGAATTATCAGATGTTTTATTGGTTGTGCAGGATGCATAAGATTACTGGAATTCAATATATGTGGAATTTCACAGAGGCCGGTCATGGAAAGGGAGAGCAGGTGCATGTATTAAAGTACACAGAGAAAGCAACATTGTCAGATGCGGGATGTATTGTCTAATGGTGTAATGCTACAATGGGTCCAGGTAATGAAGGTGAGTCTACGATTCATATATTTTTTTGGTTGATGGATGAAACTAACATTGCACCATATGAGGATTGTTGTACATTGATAGGATCGAGTGAGCTACACTCTTTTAGAAGTTGTAATGCAGGTTCATGGAGTATCCACACACGACATATGACGTGCTTTTGTTCATCATGTGTAGATGAAGATTGGGATGGGTGTGATTCAAAGGAATGGGTTGACAAATGGTATACACATATTTTGAGTCCACATGCCTCCTATCATCTCCATGAATCACTAAAACTGATAGAAATGGAATCATCCATTGACTTTGATTGCTTATCTGATATTGTACAACTAGGTAAACTTTTCCACATACAAATAATCTCAAATTTAGTACTTTATTGTAAATATTTAGTAAACTAATGTCCTCATTATGTTTATATCATTACATGCCATGTTTTTGTTGTTATTGCACCTGAAGACAATGAAGAAGGGACAGATTATTATTTGTGTCATTGTGTTGAGGCAAAAAAGAAATTGGATCAGTCGGTTATCAATGGTGAAGAATTAGAATACCCTATAGGAGTAGTGGTCGTAACTGGTACATGGCTTAGATGGTATGCTATGAAGAACCCTAGGTTGTGGTTGTTCAAGGATTGGAAGACACATAGAAAGATTCTTCATTATTCAAACCTTGTCATTGTATCAAATGTCCACTTGATCAGATATGGGGGAAGACCGCATAATAAAACTCTTTGGAAGGTTCGTGAGTCTTAGCACATGAAGAATTAAAGTACACAGAGAAAGCAACATTGTTAGATGTGGGATGTATTATCCAATGGTGTAATGCTACAATGGGTCTAGGTAATGAAGGTGAGTCTATGATTCATATATTTTTTTGGTTGATGGATGAAACTAACATTGCACCATATGAGGATTGTTGTATATTGATAGGATCGAGTGAGCTACACTCTTTTAGAAGTTGTAATGCAGGTTCATGGAGTATCCACACATGACATATGATGTGCTTTTGTTCATCATGTGTAGATGAAGATTGGGATGGGTGTGATTCAAAGGAATGGGTTGACGAATGGTATACACATATTTTGAGTCCACATGCCTCCTATCATCTCCATGAATCACTACAACTGACATAAATGGAATCATCCATTGACTTTGATTGCTTATCTGATATTGTACAACTAGGTAAACTTTTCCATATACAAATAATCTCAAATTTAGTACTTTATCATAAATATTTAGTAAACTAATGTCCTCAATATGTTTATATCATTACAGGCCATGTTTTTGTTGTTATTGCACCTGAAGACAATGAAGAAGGGACATATTATTATTTGTGTCATTGTGTTGAGGCAAAAAAGAAATTGGATCAGTCGGTTATCAATGGTGAAGAATTAGAATACCCTATAGGAGCAGTGGTCGTAACTGGTACATGGCTTAGATGGTATGCTATGAAGAACCCTAGGTTGTGGTTGTTCAAGGATTGGAAGACACATAGAAAGATTCTTCATTATTCAAACCTTGTCATTGTATCAAATGTCCACTTGATCAGATATGGGGGAAGACCGCATAATAAAACTCTTTGGAAGGTTTGTGAGTCAGACCACGAGGCAATACTTGAGACAATCAAGGGTAGGGTAGACCCAATTGGTTCATTGGACTAAATGGAGATACAAAATATCGTAACATGTCAAATTTATATAGCACTGTAAATTAGGTGGATTGTAAATTGCTCATGCATTACCACGTACGTATAACAGGAAGTTTGTAAGATTTAATGACAACCTTTCTCTTCTATTTTTTTGGGCAATAGTGGAAGGTTTTCTCTGCTTAGCTCTTTCCTCCGGTGCTCAATTTGAGCTGAGTTGTAAAAATATTTCTCATTATTAATAAAAAAAAACTTTATGTTGTTATGCCAATGACTTGTAGGCACATAATACTTGGAAGGCCATGGAAGAGCCTTAAGGAACCAACTCAATTCAAGGATGCACTATCTCATTTCATTTCCAACTTCTCCCTCTCTGAAACAAAAGTTTTACATTTTGGTTTATCTAGATATTAACATAAACCCAAGCCAAAACCAACTTCTAAACAAGTCTTCCATAAACACCACATACAAGAAACCTAAAATCTTCCAAAAAAACCTAACCTAAAGTAGTAGGAAACTTGGTAACAACCTTACTTCCTTCAGAAGTAGCATGCCTAGCCAGCTCTCCAGGCAGAACAAACTTGACATCAGTCTCAATTTCTTTGGAGGAAAGTGTCACGATCTTGTTATATTTCAGCAGAGAAGCAACCTCAGGAGTAATCTTATCAAAAATATCAATCATGAAGCTCTCCATGATATCCATGGGAGCACTAGATATTCCCTTGGAGGGATGCACTTGTTTCAACACCTTGTATATAAACCTTTTGTAATTCGTACACTTCTCTTCCTCTTCTTCTTCTTATTCTCAGATTTCATTGCTTTGATTGTTGAATCCTTTGTGGGCTTGAACACCACTTTCTTTTCTTTTCTTAGCTTTGGAGAATGCTTTACTTCATTCTCTCCTTTCATACCATCTTCTTTAAGACTCCACACCTTAGGTTTCCTTCAACAACTCCATATCCACCATATCAAACAAGTTCTTGGTTCATGCTTGTTTAAGCTTGCCAATTGGTTCCATCAACCAAATTATTGATCACCTCTTCAAATGGTGATCAAAGTATTTTAATACCCTTTTTCAAGCTGCATAAAATATGTCAAAATAAAGACTATGTGGTTTGGAACATCACACCTTAAAATTGTTGATTCATGTTTCCCAACTAGGCCTAATAGGCTCAATTAACAAATCATACCTATTAAGGACTCACTCCCAAACCTTGCCACTTTCAATAGTGTCTTAAAATGTCTTTTATTAGAGGATTCTACCATCAATTTGAATATTTGACACTTCTAGATGTAAAAGCCCCAAATTTGTCCCAAAACCCCCTAGAAACTAGGGCTCACCCAATGTCTCATCTCCCAGGACCATAGAAACTGAACCAAAGTTGATTCACCATCATTTGACCATCCTATGATGGATTCATGCATAAAATAGCCCCTTCCAAAGGCTAGAACGTCTACTGTTGTACCCTTGCACCAATTTCATGACCCTTATGCACCCTTCAAACTCATCAAACTCCTTCAATCACTCTCAACTTGCAAAATATTCTTCTTTCCTACTGCATTTCCAATGTTATAATAATAAGTTACAAGGTTTGGATCCATCCCCAAGTGACAAAAAATACATAAAGGGGATGGATCAATGAATTGCCCTGTCTAGTAACCCTACAGCGAAGGAAAATGCCACTTATCTCTGAAACTTTCCAAAGGACTAATAAAAAAAATTACTTTTTTGAGTACCCATTTCTTATTACATTGTCATATCCAAAGGAAATATATGGTTTTTTTGGAGCGTGTACTGCTGCTCACCCCTATGCCTCCAAAAATTCATGAAAAGTTAGTGATTTAACAAAGGAACTATATGAAATAATTAACCCCAAGACTTCAAATTATAGAAAATGTCTTATTATGTCATAAAACCTCTAAATACCAAAGTAATTATACTTAGACCTCCTATAACCCCAAAAATCCCCAAATTTGGTCTCTTAAAACCCTTAAACCAAGGGTTTCTCAAATCGGTGCCCTCCAATCACTTCCAGGTTCAGATTGTTGTTGATTAACCTTTAAATGAACAATATAAGATTTTCCAAATCATTAGATATCCCTATCCTTAAGACCAATCTTCTGGTGCTATACCCTTGCCATGAAATTCAATGTATTTTCCACCATTTGTTGACTGTGATCACGTCTTCTTTCACTTGTTTGCACACCAAAGCATTAGATTTGTATTGTACATGTTACATATGCTCATTCCATGAAAGTTAGGCATTTACTTTCATGGGATGATGCTCATCTTTATTGGATTCCAATCAAAATAGTGACTTAAGAACCCCAAACCGTGATAGTGTTGAAAATAGTGATTTAAAATCTGATTCAAATCAATTCAAGACATACATACTGCATTTCTATATGTAGTACCGTCAACTTCAACAATCCATCTAGCTTCCTCTACTAAGGCACGAAGAACTTCATTAATGTCTTCTCTGGGAGGAAGATTATAATTTCCATATTTCCGCAAGCCCTGAAATATTTTCATCATTATCGCTCTCCACCTTTGCTCTCTCAATTTAGTCCTCTCCCTCTCTGCTGCACTCAAGTTAGCCATCCTTACCTACTCTTTAACAAAGATTGTCCAAAATTTTTATAAAAAGGCATCCTACAGGAAAAAATGAAAAGTTTCCCAGAGAATATCCACAATTTGTATACAAAAACATCATATAGGAAAAATGACAAAAAATTAATAGCTAAAAGGTAAAATTTATCATTGATGCTGGCAGTAGCAAGGTCATACCTACTGTCAAATCTTGGCCTGTGATGTGCAAAATGAGAAAAGAAAGTGAAATGAAAGGGAAGTATGGATCAAATAGCGAAGGTGCATCAAATTAGATCAATATCATAATAAATGTAGAAAATACTGTTACAGACAAAAATATTTGCATATTAATTTGATGCACCTTTCCCAAGCTTTTGTACCTTGCTATGATTAGATGGTGACAATGTGATGCCATGTGTCCATACAAATTTTGAATAATTGAGGAAGAAAATAATAAGTGAATAAGAAATTGGCTACTAGCCACAGAGAAATTACAAAGACTTTGGAAAAAAAAAAATCTTTCTTGATGCAGTCCAAGATTCTAAATATTAATTTGAACTCATTTGATGTGGCTGTATATGATATGTAGGCTATACTTTACAAAGTGTTTTATGATTATCTAATTTCAACTTATTATATGATGCAACTGAGTGCTGACACATTCATTATATATGGTATGTTTTACTATTTTTTTTTTTGAGAACTAATACTTCTAGTGAATCCAAATTTAGTTGTTATAAAGATGAGATGTTAGTGAATGACTTCTTGCTAATACTACTCTTCTGCCAGATCTAGATTTCAACCCTTTTGTGGATCTACAGGTTCAATCGCAAGCCCACAAGATTGGCCAAGAGAAAACTGTGATTGTATAGCAACTAATTACCAAATGTTTAGTTGAGGAGAAAATATTGCAACGATCAAGAAGAAAATTGGCTATGGAAAATCTAGTTATGAATTCTGTTAAGAATGAAACTATTAAGGAATTGCATGATATATTACTCAAAGGTGCAAGGAATATTCTTGATGAACATGGGATTGTAGCTAAAAATATTCAATATACAGAGGAAGATATTTCATTCTAGCACCACAAATATTTCTATTAGAAATGCCTATTCATCAATGGCCTTGCATTTATAGGACTTGGTAAACTAGGTTACTCATGTTGGGCATTATCCCTCAAATGTAAGTTCATTGCCACCTTTGGCAAGGTAGTCTCACTCCTCATTTTACAACAAAGGGCAGCCATCTATGGTCCAAGGTTTTAATTCAGCTGAGAAGTGGAGAGCTTCTCAAGGTACTGATCTCTTTTGTAGAGAAGTTACTAATTCATCTCAAGGTTCTCGTTTAGGTGACCAACTCCTTGGAGGTCCACAATAGACCCATTGATTTCCCAAATTGGTAAAAGGGTAGATGCAATTTTGGAAAGAGTATCCCAATTGAAGAGAAATGGAAATTCCAGTGAGCATAAAGTTATTGCAGATCCAATGGGTGTATCTCCTCCACTAACAAATATAACTACTTCCAGAGACTTGAGTTTAAATGGAGACTATCTATTACCAAACATGCCCTAGTCAAGCAGATGAACCAGATGTTGCTTGAGTAAAGAAGATAGTGGTTTATTAAAGCATATGCATTATCCCACTTTCTATTAGTTACTAATTTTTGAACGGCTTTCCAGCTACTTCTATGCGGGATTTTTGTAATATATAATGTCCTCATGCAAGTACATGCCTATTTTTGTAAACATTTTCTGTTGTAAAGGGTTAGTGAGCAATATCAATTACGAAACCATTTTCTCCCATTACATGGTAGAAATATCTAGATTCACTTTGTCGGTATCAATAGGCAACAAGATGAGGGAAGAAATATTTGTGAAGAGGAAGTACAAATGTTATTGTCCAAAACCATTTGGAGAGTAATATTCTTCTCCTGATTGTAATAGGAAACTCAAAATGCAAAAGACAACAAATAGCTGGGGCATTTATTTCCTATGACCTATGTCAATTTCAGTTCAATTCCTATTGATGATATTCTCAATGTGTAAAAATAAATTGATGTGTTATTTTAAAATGGTGTTGACTAAAATTTATGAACATATGTTAAATATCTATTTTTTCCAGAATTTGAAATAGAACCAGTGGTAATATAATCAAATTTGTGAATTTCTTATCCAATCATTGGATGTTAATCAAAAGTACAACACAATAATATTTTTGAGCCGATAAACAATCTTAGTCTTACTTCAAACCTACTCCCATTTATGTGGGTTCTTCAAGGTATCTACTAAATAATGTGTGGATTTGTAATGTCCCTATCCAGGACCTTACTCAGTTGCTATGGGACCGTGTTGCCGGGGCCTACAAAATCCTGTCTCAATTTTTAGAGATTCAAGTTCGTTTAAAATCGGCAACACATTCTCGGTCGATGTCAAAAATCATAGTGTTCCTTAGTTCAAATGACCAACATTGCGTATCCTTCCAACCGTCGGTTGTAGCATTGAACCGTCTATTCCAACAACTCAAAATGGCTGAGTAAACACTAGTGGAAACCTCATTCACCATGCACAGTCATTCGATTACTGTCGATGACTCTAGGCTGAAGTGTCCCTTAAGGTTGCTTAAGCATAAAATCAATGATCTTTGTGGGGTCATATCTCAGAGCTCATGTGAGGTAGCATCGATCCATCAGTTGCTACAAGACTGTGTTGCCTAGCCCTTCAAAAGCTTGTCTCGATTTTGAGAGATTCAACTTCATTTAAATTCGGCAACACATTTTTGGTTGATGTTAGAAGTCATAGTGTTCCTTAGTTCAAATGGCCAACATTGCGTATCCTTCCAACTATCATTCGTAGCATCGATACATCTATTCCAAGAGCTCCAAATGACTGGGTAAACGCTAGTGGCAACCTTGTTCACCACACACAGTCATTTGATCACCGCTGATGACTCTGGGCCAAAGTGTCCCTCAAGGTTGCTTAAGCATGAAATCAATGATCTTTGTGGGGTCATATCTCAGAGCTCGTGTGAGGTCAAATCGATCCGTTAGTTTTTATGAGACCATGTTGCCTGGGCCTTTAAAAGCTTGTCTCAATTTTGAGAGATTCAACTTCGTTTAAATTCGGCAACACATTCTCGGTCGATGTTAGAAGTCATAGTGTTCCTCAGTTCAAATGGCCAACATTGTGTATCCTTCTAACCATCATTCATAGCATCAATCTATTTGTTCCAACAGCTCTGAATGGTCGGGTAAACGCTAGTGGCAACCTCGTTCGCCATGCACAGTTGTTCGATCACCAATGATGACTCCAAGCCGAAGTGTCCCTCAAGGTCCTTTAAGCATGAAATCAACAATCTTTGCGGGGTCATATCTCAGAGCTTGTGCGAGGTAGCATTGATCCGTCAGGTGCTACGTGACCAAGTTGTTGGGGCATACAAAATCCTTTTTCAATTTTTAGAGATTCAAGTTTGTTTAAATTTGGCAACGCATTCTCGGTCGATGTCAGACTCACAGTGTTCCTTAGTTCAAATCACCAATGTTGCATATCCTTCCAACCGTCAGTCGTAGCAATGAACCGTCTGTTCCAACAGCTCCGAATGGCTAGGTAAACACTAGGGGCAACCTTGTTTTCCATGCATAGTCATTTGATCCCCGCCGATGACTCTGGGCCGAAGTGTCCCTCAAGGTCTCTTAAGCATGAAATCAATGATCTTTGTGGGATCATATCTTAGAGCTCATGCAAGGTAGCATCAATCATTTAGTTGCTATGAGACCATGTTACTGGGGCCTATAATAACCTATCTTGATTTTTAGAGATTCAAATTCATTTAAAATCGGCAACACATTCTCGGTCAATGTCAGAACTCAAAGTGTTCCTCAGTTTAAATGGCTAGCGTTGCGTATCCTCCCAACCATTGGTCATAACATCAAATCGTTGGTTCCAATAGCTCCAAATGGCTGGGTAAATGCTAGTGGCAACCTCATTTTCCATGTACAGTCGTTCGATCCCCGCTGACGACTCTAGGCTGAAGTGTCCCTCAAGGTCTCTTAAGGATGAAATGAGAAATTTTTATGGGGTCATATCTCGGATCTCATGTGAGGTAGCATCAATCCATTAGGTGCTATGAGACGATGTTGCCAAGGCCTACAAAAGCCTATCTCAGTTTTTAGAGATTCAACTTCATTTAAAATTGGCAACACATTCTCAGTCGATGTCAGAACCCAAAGTGTTCCTCAGTTCAAATGGCCAACATTGTGTATCTTTCACACCATCAGTTGTAGCATCGAACCATCTATTCTAATAGCTCTAAATAGCCTTGTAAATAATAGTGGCAACTTCATTCACCACGCACAGTTGTTCAATCCCCGTCGACGACTCTAGGCTGGAGTGTCCCTCAAGGTCCCTTAAGCATGAAATTAGATATCTTTGCAGGATCATATCTCAGAGCTCATGTGAGGTAGCATCGATCCGTTAGGTGCTACGGGCCTGTGTTGTTGGGGCCTACAAAAGTGTATCTCTATTTTAAGAGATTCAAGTTTGTTTATATTTGGCAACACATTCTTAGTCAATGTCAAAACTCAAAGTGTTACTCAGTTCAAATGGCCAATGTTGTGTATCTTTCCAATCATCGGTCATAGCACTGAACTGTCTATTCCAACAACTCCAAATGGCCAAGTAAATGCTAGTGGCAACCTCATTCTCCACACACAGTCATTTGATCCCCGCTGATGACTCTAGGCTGAAGTGTCCCTCAAGGTTGCTTAAGCATGAAATTAATGATATTTGCAGGGTCATATCTCAGAGCTCATATGAGGTAACATCGATCCATTAGTTGCTATGGGACCGTGTTGCTAGGGCCTACAATAACCTATCTCAGTTTTTAGAGATTCAATTTTGTTTAAATTTGTCAACACATTCTCGGTCGATGTCAAAACTCAAAGTGTTCCTCAGTTCAAATGGCCAACGCTGCGTATCTTTCCAACCGTCAGTCATAGCATTGAACCATCTATTCCAACAACTCTGAATAGCTAGGTAAATTCAAGTGGCAACCTCATTCACCATGCATAGTCGTTCAATCCCCGCCGATGACTCCGGGCTGAAGTGTCCCTCAAGGTCCCTTCAACATGAAATTGATGATCTTTGCAGGGTCATATCTCAGAGCTTGTGTGAGGTAACATTGATTTGTCACTTGTTACAGGACCATGTTGCTAGGGCCTACAAAATTGTGTCTTGGTTTTTAGAGATTCAACTTTGTTTAAAATCGGCGACACATTCTCGGTCGATGTCAGAAATCATAGTGTTCCTTAGTTCAAATGACCAATGTTGCATATCCTTCCAACCATCCATTGTAGCAATGAACCATCTATTCCAATAGCTCCAAATGGCCAGGTAAACACTAGTGATAACCTTTTTCACCACGTACAATCATTTGATCCCTGCCAATGACTTCGGGCTGAAGTGTCCATCAAGGTCACTTAAGCATGAAATCAATGATCTTTGTAGGCTCATATCTTGGAGCTCATGCGAGGTATCATCGATCTGTTAGGTGCTACATGACCATGTTTCTAGGGCCTACAAAAGCCTATCTCAATTTTCAGAGATTCAACTTTGTTTAAAATCAGCAACACATTCTCGGTCGATGTCAGAATTCAAAGTGTTCCTTAGTTCAAATGACCAATGTTGTGTATCTTTCAAACCATTAGTCATAGCATTAAACCATCTATTCCAACAAATCTGAATGGATGGGTAAATGTTAGGGGAAACCTCATTTGGCACACAGTCATTCAAACACCGCCGATGACTCCGGGCCAAAGTGTCCCTCAAGGTCCCTTCAACATGAAATCGATAATCTTTGTAGGGTTATATCTTAGAGCTCATGTGAGGTAGCATCAATCTGTCAGGTCCTACAAGACTATTTTGCCAAGGCCTACAATAGCCTATCTCGGTTTTGAGAGATTCAAATCAGCAACATGTTGTCAGTCGATGTTAGAACTCAAAGTGTTCCTCAGTTCAAACGGCCAACGTTGCATATCTTTCCAACCGTTGGTCGTAGCATGCAACCGTCTATTCCAATAGCTCTAACTGGTCATGTAAATGCTAGTGGCAACCTCATTCAGCACACATGGTCATTCGATCCCCGCCGATGACTCCGGTTGAAGTGTCCCTCAAGGTCCCTTCAACATGAAAATAGTGATCTTTGTGGGGTCATATCTTAGAGCTGGGGTGACATAGCAAGGATCTGGGAGATGCTACAAGATCATGTTGCCAAGGCCTCCAATAGCCTATCTTAGTTTTCAGAGATTCAAGTTTGTTTAAAATTAACAACACATTCTCGATCGATGTTAGAACTCAAAGTGTTCCTCAGTTCAAACGGCCAACGTTGCGTATGTTTCCAACCGTCAGTCGTAGCATGGAACTATTTATTCCAATAGCTCCGAATGACCAAGCAAATGCTAGTGGCAACCTTGTTCAACACACACGATCGTTCGATCCCCGCCAATGACTCTAGGCTGAAGTGTCCCTCAAGGTCCCTTCATCATGAAATTAGTGATCTTTACGGGGTCATATCTCTAAGCTCATGTGAGGTAGCATCAATTTGTTAGGTGGTACAAGACCATATTGCTGAGGCCTACAATAGCCTGTCTCAATTTTTAGAGATTCAAGTTCGTTTAAATTTGGCAACACGTTCTCGGTCGATGTCAGAACTCAAAGTGTTCCTTAGTTGAAATGGCCAATGTTGTGTATCTTTTAAACCATCGGTCGTAGCATTGAGCCGTCTATTCCAATAGCTTTGAATGGTCAGGTAAACACTAGGGGAAACCTCATTTGGCACACATAGTTGTTCAAACCCCGTTGATGACTCCAGGCTGAAGTGTCCCTCAAGGTCCCAAAAGCATGAAATTAGCAATCTTTGTGGGGTCATATCTCAGAGCTCGTGGGAGGTAGCATGGATCCGTGAGGTGCTACATGATTACGTTGCCAAGGCCTACAATAGCCTATCTTATTTTTCAGAGATTCAAGTTTTTTAATATTTGGAAACACATTCTCGGTCGATGTCAGAACTTACAGTGTTCCTCAATTCAAACGACCAACATTGCATATCTTTCCAACCGTCGGTTGTAGCATTGAACCGTTTGTTGCAAAAACTCTGACTGGATGGGTAAATGCTAGGGGCAATCTCATTTGGCACACACAATCATTCAAACCTCGTCGATGACTCTATGCCATAGTGTCCCTCAAGTTCCCAATAGCATGAAATCAATGATCTTTGCGGGGTCATATCTCTGAGCTCGTGCGAGGTAGCATCGATCCATTAGGTGCTACGAGACTATGTTACTGAGGCATACAATAGCTTGTCTTAGTTTTTAGAGATTCAAGTTTTTTTATATTTGGAAACACATTCTCGGTCGATGTCATAACTCACAGTCTTCCTCAATTCAAACAGCCAACATTGCGTATCTTTCCAACCGTCGGTCGTAGCATGGAACCATCTATTCCAACAGCTCTGAATGGTCAGGTAAACACTAGGGGAAACCTCATTTGGTACACATAGTCTTTCGAACCCCATCGATGACTCTGAGCTAAAGTATCCCTCAAGTTCTCTTAACCATGAACTTAGCAATCTTTGTAGGGTCATATGTCAAAGCTCATGTGAGGTAGCATCGATCTGTCAAGTGCTACGGGACTATGTTGTCGAGGCCTACAATAGCCTATCTCAGTTTTTAGAGATTCAAGTTTTTTAATATTTGGCAACACATTCTTGGTCGATGTCAAAACTCATAGTGTTCCTCAGTTCAAATGGCCAACATTGCATATCTTTGAAACTGTCAGTCGTACCATCAAACTATTTGTTCCAATAACTTTGAATGGCTGGATAAATGCTATTGACAATATTTTTTGGCACACACAGTCGTTTGAACTCCACCGACAACTCCGGGTGAGCAATAGGATGAGTGCAAATATGTATTCTAGTGTTTTTCATTAACAATCAGTCAGTAGGGGACAATTAGAAGTTAGTTTGTAAAAGCATAAGGTTGCACAACCACATCTGCCATAGTAATCTTATTAATAAAAGAGCTCTTGCCAACATTAGGGTACCCACAGAACAAAATAGGCCTGGTATTGGGGTCAATAGATGACAACCTTGCCATATGCTACCTCACCTATTCGAGGTCGTGTCGTTATATTGTGACTGTCCCGTGGAATAGGGAACACACCAATGAATATAAATGTTTGATTCCATGTGATCTTGGATAGGTTGTGATGTAGAAATATTAACTTATATTATATTTATACATTTCTGCATTCATTTCATTACTTTTGTTATTATTACAGTCAAGGAATTTACTGTTATTGAGGACAGTGACTAGCATTTGTAGCATAGTCACCAAGTTAAACATACATTGATAAACATACAAGCATAACTATAAGGCATGGGAAATTTACAAAGCATAAGACATCCACATAAACATAAATTAGTATACATCAATACACCAAACACATGAATTGCATAGCTAAAACATAAAAAATATATATTCATAGGGCATGAAGCCAAATATATATGTCCAATAATGTCATACATTGAATATATTCAATACAGTTAAACTAGCTTCCTCAAAGCCAAATAGATGTACAGCATATCACTTATAAAATATACAAAAATATGTCCAATAATGCCATATAGGCATACAATCCATATCCCTAATCTAGTCCTTTCCCACCAGGGGAGGAAAACAAGTCCTGAGTTGTCTTTGATCATCACATCGATGGAAATGCAGTGGATGTTGTAGTCTTTCAAGTGCACTCACTCGTCCTCCTATCTAGACTCTTTTGTAGCTCAAGCTGATTAAAAAAATTTAAGCATCAATAACTAATATATATCAAAATTGAATTATACAATGACATTAAATTGAATATTTGCTTACCGCTAGCAAATAGTCACTATGTTCATCCACCAAAAGTGGATGCTGGTGATCTGGAGTAATAAGTCCCTACAACAATGATCAAAATAATAATTAAAATACATACATGAATATCATTATAAAATTCAATACAAACTATTAAAATAATAATTAAAATTAAGTGATCTCTTTCATACCTCAGTCAGTGCTTCAGAACTAGCTACTGCTGTAGCTACTCCATGATGCAAAGTATCATAGATAGAAGGAGGAGTCTCTGATGTCAATAAATGAAAATGAAACAAAAAAATTATTATGCAGATATCAAGATTACATATATTTTTTACAACCCTACTAATGAGTAAATGATACCTCCGTGAAGGTTTTACCACGTCCTTTGGTGTGTGGCATCAAATTCGAAGCTCCAACATTCAACTAGTGCACATGTACATGGAAAATTATAAGATAACCATTCATATAAGAACATACTACTGACATGTTAATTATAATGCATTATTACATATATACATGTTGACTCAATGGTGACATCACAAAGCCAGGTGAAAGAATGTGATCATCGTGCCTCTAGATTTTGATCATAATTTGTGTACTAATTTAGTTATTCATTCATTTCTTAATTAAATACAATCAATTAAATCAAATTAACATGCAAATAAAGATACCTCGAGGAAAGTGGCATGATGCCCTTCCCTGTCTATTGTGAACGTCGATGGTCCACTAGTGAATGTCTAATGCACATGCACAACAAGTTATGATACAATTATACATATAATTATATAATAATCAAATATATTAATTAAAATATTTTATTTGATACATACTTTTGGAACTGATCACAATGTGTAGAAGGGGACATTGGGATCATTTCCACTACCATTGCCACCGCCACTGACACTCTTGCCCTGAATTTTCATCATAATCAATAGATACTAAATTAATTAGTTATTCTTTTATAAATGAAATATGATCAAAGAAATTTAATGAACTTGGAAATATTTACCTGTGTGTCAATGCCAAATGTCATATTTAGAAAGATATCAGTCATCATTCTAGGATCCTCTTCCTCTCTCTCACCAGTACCAAATGTGCAAAAGCATCCACATGACCAACAAATATGCCCCCTTGAAGATTGACCATGGTCACCCTCAACTAAAGGAGTGGCACACTAAATGAGAGTCTGCGTCAGAGCACTAATCGTGCCTAGTGTGTCCGCCTCTACATGTTCCTTCACAATGGAATAAATTGTAACATGATCCACCTGTGGCTTGCCAATAGGAACCCTAGGTGCATTAGGGTCATGATGTGCCCGCATTCGATCAAATGATGACCCCCCTCCTCTACCCTAAGAATGTAGATGAATAGAGGTAAAATGGATTCACCACTACTTAGATAGAAAGGGAAGGGGAAAATATTAAGATCTATTCTCAAACCCAAATTCCCCAAGGATGAGATCTGATTTGATCAACCAAAAGGTTAATGCAAAATTGAATCAATTTTATGGAAAAGAGTAGGAAGAGAGAGAGAGTAAATCCAATATTTCCCCTAATGTGGAAGATTATGCTTGGAATATGAAATAATTGAAATACAACTACTAACCTCAAAATTAGGGCAGATCTAGAAAATGTGAAATTCTGGTGTCTATGTACACTTTCGAGAAAATCTAAAACTTGTCCTGGACTGGAAATGTCGAGATAGAGAATACCCAGAAATATTTCCTCAATATGGCTCAGCTCGGGTTTGACCCTCATAAAAGGTCAAATACCACATTCTTTATTTGAAGTTTGATTTGAATTCTATTCACAGATCCCAGAAGTTTTCTAAAAAGGGTATCCAAATTCACTCTTAGATCCAAAACTCCACACCTATACTTGCAAGAAAATGGGGGTTTTTGTTGTATGGTGGATTTGCCTTGGTCAAACCCCAGTTTGGAATCAACCTTAATATTGAAATTGAAATGGAGAATGCTAGCAAGTAGTAGAAAAGGATCTAACAATGAAGCTATGCAATTCAATAGATATGCAATTGTATTTGAAATGTAAACAAGTATACTGATATGAAAGCTTGAACACAATAATAAATGTAAATCAAACCTCCATGGTTGTATGCTTGGAATTCACCTTGGTAAGAGAATGAAATGGATCTTGAAGATGAACAAAGGATCTTGAAGGAAGATCACACCATCATGATGGCTAGATCTAAGGTTTGAATGATAAATCTTGAATGCTTGAACCAAATCCCTTCAATGGCTTGAATGCTTGAATCCTTGATCTTCAATGGAGAACTTGGATGGAGAAGAAGACTTGAAATGATTGAATGGATGCTTGCTTGATCACCTCGAGAACTTGAGAGCTTTGAGAGCTTAAAAACTTGATTGAGAGATATGTTTTGACAAAACTTGATGATGAAAATGAGAGAGGAATGCCTCCTTTTATAGTGATCTAGGACACACTCCTCTAGATGGGCCACCTTGGAGAATTAAATCCCAATTAGGTCCTCACCTTTAGAAAATATACCTAGATTAAATACAATTAAAGGATTTACCATCCCGAAACCCAAAATGGCCGACCTGGAGGTGGGAAAATAAATTTCCCGAAAGCTCGAAGCCCAAAAATTAAAGATTCTAAAATTTTGGAGAAAGGAGTCAAAGTTGAGATTGACCTTGACCTAGTTTGGGTTGACCTAAGACATTGACCTTTTTCTTAGGTTGACTCAAAACTAAATTAGGAGGTCCCATGGATGCCCAGAAACCTAGAAATGATGCCAGAATAGGATATAATGTCAAGAATAGACATAAAATCCTATGATTACTGAAATGAAGGCCAGGAGGATCCATTTCTAAATCCTACCTAGAAAATAGAGCCATGGAAGAGGGAAATTCTGGAGAATCCTTAAGATCCTAACCCTAATTTCACGTAGAATGAAGTAGAAAAGAAGTGGAAAGCGGGGAGAAAGCCAGATCAAAGCAAAGACAAATTCAAGGCATCCAACATGACCCCAAACCACTTACTCAGAGGGCTAAATGCTCTTAACATGGAAGTGCTTCCATTTTAAGATGATAAATTAAGCCCCCACTTTAGCAAGAGTATGGATTCAATGAAAACTCTTGGTAAAGGAGAAGAAGGAGAAGATCCTAGTGGATTTGCAAATAGATAAAACAACACTTAGCAAAGGACATGAGCCCCTAGACTAAGGATTATAACTCAACATACACGCATGAGGGTGCGAAACAATAAAACCAAAAGAAAAAGGGTTAACACTAAACAACCCAAATCAATTAGCATAAGAAACCTTGCTAAGAAATATTCCTCATACTAATATCATATTTGGAAAACTATCATAAAAGCATAAATGTTTACATAAGAAAGACAAGAGAAACACTATAGACAACATAGCTTCATGATCTTGTCCTACTAGCATGAAAGAAAAAAAGAGAGAAAGGAGAAAGTGATTACCTCACCCAGTAAGATGCCCACCTTACCATGAATCACCTTGGAGGGAGAGCCCAATAGGTTCACCCATAAACTGTGCTTGCAATTGTAATGCGTCTTCTGACGGCTTCTGAAATACCCATAGATCCACCTTCTTGTATCACTATGAATATAAAATGTGTGTCTCCTTAGGATTTAGCAACTTATGTGCGTTACCTTTGGAATATTTAGCAACTTATGTGCATTACCTTCAGAAGATTTAGCATATAGGTACGTGTCTTTTCAGGGTTTAGCAACTTATGTGCGTTACCTTCCAAGATTTAGCATATTTGAAACTGGAAATGCGTGTCCCTTCAGGATTTAGCAACTTATGTGCGTTACCTTCAGAGGATTTAGCATATTGAAAAATTTGAAAAATGCGTGTCTCCTCAGGATTTAGCAACTTATGTGTGTTACCATCGGAAGATTTAGCATATGAATGCATGTCTTTTCAGGATTTAGCAACTTATGTGTGTTACCTTCCAAGATTTAGCATGTTGAAAATAAAAAACTATAGTACAAAGGAGGCCCTATATATGCCCCCCTCCTTAATATGGCAAAAACATACTATTTTGACATGTTAAGGAAAGAAAAGAACAAGGATAAAGCCTTTCTTCAGCATCAAGACAATATCCACAAACAACACCTAGTCCAAGCCAAGAACGTCATAGCTCCTATGAGGCCATGGAAGGGATGAATGTAAAGAGATATCATGCAAGAAGTGAAAAGAAAGTAACCCTTATGAGGGATAGCACACTGTTCAATTTCCAAGGTGAGAGATATATCAACCATGGAAACCCAATGTCAAACAACAAAATAGGTTGTAATCAAGGACAAAGATCCTCAATGTAAACCAAAATTTTCATGTATGATTGGATGTCACATAATAGATAAATACTGCTTACCCAAGGAAAGAGGTGAAATCCCAGGAAAAATAGAAAAGAAGGAGATGGCATCCTTGCCCCCCAAGGTAGGACAAAGATTGAAGAGGATACCTACTTCACAATGCAAGGAGATATCCTATTTACAATAATGTACACCATATTATTAGTGAGGGTTATTGACCCCTACATCCAAGAGTATAGATAATCATGAAAAGGATATGTCACTCATGGAAAAGGATCCTCAAATGAAAGAGATCTTATCGACAAGACCCCCACCAAAGAGGAGTGCTTTAGATAAAATATTAGCTTTCAAAGGCGGGAACAAAGATTCAACCATCAAGCCTCTTGCAAAGAAGAGGAAAAGGAATCTTTGGATTGAGGGAAACAAATCTAACAACAAAGCAAGGGTGAGAGTTTATAAAGAACATAATTTGCAATATAGAGAAGAGGTGACGACCTAGGACAACCACTTCTCATACAAGAAGGTTATCCATAGTCAAAAAATCTGTCAATATAATGAAATAATATTGCAATATAAACAAATACCACTAAGCTAGAGAAAGCCGTTCCCTAGACGAAGAGAAAAGAAAGAGGTACCTTGCCCTCTAGAGATAGAGACAAGGGATACCTTTGAAAAACAAATGTCATAGAAAAGATATCTTGAAAAGAAAATATAGATTCTATGGATGATTAAAAACATAATGCAAAGCCATAGAAAAAGAAAGGAGAGAAAGAATAATTAAGTCTCAATAAAAGACCTAATGGATCCTAGGAGACTAGATTAAGATGCACCTCTTGCCCCCCAGTCATGAGACAAGAGGAGAAGAACATTTAAATTATATTTAAAGGAGGGGAATCCCCTATATCAAAATTATGAAGAAATTGTAAAACGGCACAAGAATGAGATATAATTCCTAAAGCAGCTCTTTCTCTAACATATGCCTTGAAATGTTTACAATTAGCAAGTAAATGTTTGTTACTATAATGAAAAGGACATTTGTATTTGTATAGAGCATCTATCGGCATAGGTCTAAAGATTTCTTTCTTGGAATTCATTAGCTCAACATATAACCTCTTAGTAATTTCTTGACGAGTATTAGGGTTATCTAGGATAGGCATGGGGAGAGGAGGATGATGTCTAGCATCACCTACCTTAACTTGAGATTTTGAACACCCAACACCATACATATTTGGTTTAGGGGGTAGATGAATAGGAAACCTAATACCATGCTCATTAACACCTAGCCCTAAACCTTTATAACCTTGTTTAGTCACCATATTATATCCAGTAGTATACATATTATGTAAAGCTTCTATAGGAGGTGATTATTTATCATGCTCATGAGTAAAGGTCGCATAAGGTGGAATAATAGGCTTTGAAGAAGTGTCTATACCCTTTCCTTTAATATCATCCTGAATAAGAGGAGAAGGTAAATCAAAGAAATCTTGCACATCCACATCCTGAATGAGAGCTTGAATCCCATCATAAGTATGGGAAGAGCGATGATTAACAGATGGAGAAGTAGGTATCAGAATAGGAAGATTAGGATTGATAGGATTAGTATTAGGATTGATAGGATGAGGATTAGGAAGATTAGGAGGTGGTGTATCATCTACCCAATTCTTCACATAATCTAAAAGATGAATAAGGCTACCACATACATCTCTAACAAACATTTTAAATGTAGGTAGACTAGTGTCAGTCAACTTTACAAAAGCATAGGCAAGAGCAAAGCGAAGGGTCATCAACATAATAAAATGAATAATCCTTTCATAAACATCATAGGTATGATAAAGAGATGCTAAAAGAAGAGTAATGAAGAACATAACTACACACCAAAACATCTTAACAATTTCCATAGAAAATGAAATGCAAGAAATATTTTTGGATTTTATTGAATATATAATTTTTTTTTGGATTTTTTAATGTAAAATAAAAGAGCATAAACTAGATTGAAAAAGGCAATCTAACACCAAAAAGAAAGAGAGTAAGCTAGTCGGGTTCACCAAAATGAATAGAGGTAAAATGGATTCACCACTATTTAGATAGAAAGGGAAGGGGAAAATATTAAGATATATTCTCAAACCCAAATTCCCCAAGGAAGAGATTTGATTTGATCAACCAAAAGGTTAATGCACAATCGAATCAATTTTATGGAAAAGAGTAGGAAGAGAGAGAGTAAATCCAATATTTCCCCTAATGTGGAAGATTATGCTTGGAATATGAAATAATTGAAATACAACTACTAACCTCAAAATTAGGGCAGATCTGGAAAATGTGAAATTCTAGTGTCTGTGTACACTTTCAGGAAAATCTAAAACCTATCCTGGACTGGAAATGCCGAGACAGAGAAAACCTAGAAATCTTTACTCAAGATGGCTCAGCTCGGGTTTGACCCTCATAAAAGGTCAAATACCACATTCTTTATTTGAAGTCCCATTTGAATTCTGTTCACAGATCTTGAAATTTTTTTGAAAAGGGTATCCAAATTTGCTCTTAGATCTGAAAATCTACACCTTTACCTACAAGAAAATGGGGGTTTTTGTTGTATGGGGGGTTTGCCTTGGTCAAACCCCAGTTTGGAATCAACCTTAATATTGAAATTGAAATGGAGAATTCTGGCAAGTAGTAGAAAAGGATCTAACAATGAAGCTATGCAATTATATTTGAAATGTAAACAAGTATACTGATATGAAAGCTTGAAATGTAAATGAAAACCTCAATGGTTGTATACTTGGAATTCACCTTGGTAAGAGAATGAAATGGTTCTTGAAGATGAACAAAGGATCTTGAAGGAAGATCACACCATCATGATGGCTAGATCTAGAGTTTGAATGATAAATCTTGAATGCTTGAACCAAATCCCTTCAATGGCTTGAATGCTTGAATCCTTGATCTTCAATGAAGAACTTGGAATGAGAAGAAGACTTGAAATGCTTGAATGGATGCTTGCTTGATCACCCCTAGAACTTGAGAGCTTTGAGAGCTTGAAAACTTGATTGAGAGATATGTTCTCACAAAACTTGATGATGAAATGAGAGAGGAAGGCCTCCTTTTATAGTGATCTAAGGCACACTCCTCTAGATGGGCCACCTTGGAGAATTAAATCCCAATTAGGTCCTCACATTTAGAAAACATACCTAGATTAAATGAAATTAAATGATTTACCATCCTGAAACCCGAAATGGCCGACTCGGAGGCAGAAAAATAAATTTCTTGAAAGCCCGAAGCCCGAAAATTAAAGATTCTTAAATTTTGGAGAAAGCGGTCAAAGTTGAAATTGACCTTGACCTAGTCAAGGTCAAGCTCAACCCTGACCTAGTCAGGGTCAACCTAAGACATTGAACTTTTTATTAGGTTGACTCAAAACTAAATGAGGAGGTCCTAGGGATGCCCAGAAACCTAGAAATGATGCCAAAATAGGACATAATGTCAGGAATAGATATAAAATCCTATGATTACTGAAATGAAGGCTAGGAAGATCCATTTATAAATCATACCTAGAAAATAGAGCCATGGAATAGGGAAATTCAAGAGAATCCTTAAGATCCTAACCCTATTTTCACCTAGAATGAAGCAAAAAAGAAGTGGAAAGCAGGGAGAAAGCCAAATCAAAGAAAAGACCAATTCAAGGCATCCAATATGACCCAAAACCACTTACTCAAAGGGCTAAATGCTCTTAACATGGAAGTGCTTCCATTTTAAGATGATACATTAGATAGTCAAAATAATTAGGCACCTCCTTGAGTACAAACTCACAATAGAGTTTCTTCAAGAAATATATAGGAACCTCATGATTGTTACAAGGAGGCGAATCAAAGACCATCCACCATCTCTCCCAAAAATTGTTTTTAATGTCTTCATTTAAGCACCAATTAATTGGGAACCTCCTTGTTGTAGTTCTAAGAGTATCTGTGTCCCTTGGTTTTTTAAATAGCTTGCAAATGTCATCTTTTGTGATTTTTTTCTTTTTTATGTCTGCATAAGATAATTTATTGGCATAATATTGTTTTTGTTCTTCTCTTTTATCCTACCATAAGTTAATTTTCCCACTAACCGAGCTTAGGTGGGTCAAGATTGCTTCCAATGATTTTGCAAGTCTTTCCCTTCTAGGATTTGTACCACTAGAGTATTTTAACCTAGTAATTAAACATTCTAATTATTTTTGCCCTCTTTTAATTTGGTTCATCAAATTTTCTTGTGTTCCAAGAGGAGGTTTCTCGATTGGTGGAGGCAATTGAGGTTCATTTTCTTCATTTGTTTCTTCATTTGGTTCTTCATGAGGAGACATAGGGTTTGGTGGAGAGTTTGGTGGAGGGTTTGGTTGAGGGATATAATTTTTTCTTGGCAATTAAAAAAACTAGATTTTAAAATCTTCATTACACACAAATTTAAACAAAAATAAATTTTAATAAAACAAATTGCTACAAAATTGAAACTTTAAAACAAATAAGAGGCATGGGCTATAAAACAACTTACCTCTTCTTCCGGATTGAACTTGATGACACCGTGGAGCCATTTGATGGATGGATGAACGAAAAGAATGGATTCAAAAGCCAAAAGAAGAGTGTGTGCGTGCTTGGGAAGCCCTTCTTAGCTGCAAACATGGGTTTGAGAAAAGAAAAATGAGCTTTCCAACCCACAGCAAGCTTTAAGAAGGCTTTTTTCAAAGTGTGTGTGCCCTTTAGTGCGTACGCACTATGCATGATGGGGGACCAAAAAGAAAAGTGGCATCTTTTTGGTCCCCCATCTTTGTGCATATACCCATAATTGGTTAAGCCTTATTGGTCAACTCATTTGTAATCATTTGAGTGTGGTATAAAGGAAGGATTTTTTTTCTTTATTGTAATGAAAGGAATAAATATGAATTGCGAAATCGAGCAATATATGTTGTAAGAGGATATGCGAATTGGAGAGATCTGATATTGAGATTTGGTGAAGCAGTTGGTGCAGTTTGGCACAAATAGAGGAGAAAAGATAAGTTGCTGAGAGTAGTAATTATTGGTATTATTTAGTTTGGATAATACAGAGACTAGTTGGAGAGTGTGTTCAATAATCTTGCCCTTGAAGCTGTTTGGACAGTGGGTCCTTCTGTCTTCCATGACTCTTAACCAGGTTAGAATATTTTAATAGGGATTCAAAGTCTCCTAACAGGGACTCATATGTACTGAATGTATTTCATAAGGCTCTTAAAAGAGTCCATCCTCTCACAAGGAATCTTCATATTGGTACATCCTTTGTGGGCATCATCCCATCGGGGTTTACTCTCTAATCAAGAGGTTCCCTTGTCAACATATCTTGTGTTATTGTGTTGCTTTGTATGTTTATCTTTCTATGGTTGTTTCTTATATTGATTACATGGTTGAAATCTATTAATGGCGATAAGAATTGTATTTATCTGATAAGTAATTCACCAACCCCTCTCAGTTATCTTGGTGGACTTTACTTTCTAACACAATAGAAATTAATGGATTTATGAATATAATTTGGGTACTAATTTACTTATATGGATATTTTCTCAAAATCTATAAGTAATTCTATAGAGATTGATGGCTCTTTCTTTCATAAGGAATCAATTTTGTATAAAAAGGATAAGAATCAACATCTTTAAATGGTAAATGAACCAATTGGTATTTTTAGGTATTGCACGTTGGTTGCGAACATTGTCCAAGTTTCCAATTTTCAGGAATGATTAGTTGTTAACTTACATGTTTTTGTTTCTAGAAGTAATTTACTCACATTTATATTCAAAGGTTACTAACAATGATCTTGGCTGAGTGGAAGTGGAAGAGTTTATACAGGTACTCATCTCTAAATATCTTCTGGGTTGATAACAAGAGTAACTTCAAAATATAGAATTATGATTTTGATCAACAAGGCCTTATAAAATATCCTATTATGTCTAAATGTTCTCAGTATTAGAGGATACATGTAATGAGAGAAGAATAAGAATTTTGGAGTTTAATGTATTTTTATTAGTTCCTCATTTGTAGTAGACCATCAATCTACAACACGCTTGAAAAGAGAAATTGATGTAGAAACTATCATTTCTTTTATGATCTGATATAAGATATGGGCTAGATCAGAGGTTTTATTTCCTCCATTCTTTCCTATTGGTGCCCACATTAAATGAAGGTGTAAATTTTTTACTTTTAATAATAAAATCTATTGGCTTCAGCCTATTAGTGATAAAAGAAACTCTGTATCTTTTATTTATTTATTATTACTTTTAATGTTAATTATTTTAGAAGAAATATAATATAAATTTAAAATATACGTTAAGTTTAATTATATCTAATATTAAATATACAACCCACCTAAACTCTAAAAGTAAAAATAATATTTTTTAAAATTAACAATTGAAAATTGACAAATGTGTTATATTGTAGTGGGCAACTCTATGGATGTATTGGTATTAAAGATCTTTATTATGTAAATTTAATTGGAACCTTTAAATTTCATAATTCCTCAAATTGTAAATCTTTTAAAATTATTATTTAATATTTTATTATACAGTTTTAAATTAATAATATAATAAAATTTTAAATTAAAATATATTATTAATTTTAAATTTTTAAATTTATTGAATATAATCTAATAAATTTGAAGTGTGTAGTATTTTTATTATTGCTTGTCAATTAAATCATTATTAAACAAGGTAATAACTCTTGTAAATTAATGAAACAATTAAATTATGAAATATATTCTCTAACAACTAGATGGGAGATAATGATTGAGCGGGAGGTCATTTCAGTTCAAATTCAAAAGACGGCGGGAATCCAGGGCTGCAGGCTAAGGGTACTGTTGGTAATGGATTTTCTATAGATTAGGGAGCGGGGGACTTAGAGAACAAGGAGGGGGATCCAAGGGTTAAGCAGAAAAATCTAGGTAAGGATGTTGGGGTGGGAGAAGAGAACCTTCCCTCTTCTCCCTCTGCCTCGAAGACACAGGCAAGCGATCAGAATGATAAAGCCATTAATCACTGGTGGTCAACTCTTTTCAGAGTTCAACCTACAGGAAAGTCATCTTTCCCTTCTATAAAGGATCTATCTGATAAAGAGAAAGGTAATTTTATCATTAAGATCCTTGATGAGTTGGTGGATCACAATATTGCCTCAATGGACCATACTCTTGTAGGTAAATTTATGGGGTCTAGACCTAATATAGACATTGTGAGAATCTTTGCTAAGAAGAAATGGGAGTTAAAGGGGCAAGTCCTTGTCACGACAATGGAAAAGGGATTTCTATCTTTCAAATTTTATTGTAAAGAAGATTTAGACAAAATTCTTTGTGCGGTCACCTGGTCAATAGACAAGTCTACTCTAGTGTTGCAAAAATGGACTCTGAAGCTTGATCTCAATGATTCTTTCTTCATCTAAGCCCTGGTGTGGGTAAGACTCCTAGAACTCCCTTTGGAATTCTGGGTTGAAGATGGCTTCGATGGTATAGCCAGATCCTTTGGTACCCTTCTCTCGATAGATCTAGTGACTGTTGCCAAAAGCTGCCTCACTTATGCCAAGATCTGCATAGGGGTGGAAGAGGTCCAAGAGATGTAAATAAATATTGTGCTCCAATCCAAACTGGGAAAACATTTGCAAAAGTTGGACTATGAAAGTGTCCCATTTGGTTGCTTCCATTGTAAGAAAGTAGGACACAAAGCCAAATTGTGTCCAGCGTTCATGAAGTTGAAAAAAGAAAGGAAAGCTATCGCTGTTAGTAAGATAAAGTCAGGTAATCCTACTGAAAAGGATAGCCTCCCAAGGGAGGCAGCCATTTCACAATTTGACTCAGATGTCAAGGCTCACAGAGTGTGGAAAAAAAAGGATAAACCAGAGGTCACTCTGGTGATTCTTGACTCACCAAAAGATAAGAAAAAACCTCCTGAAGGGGAACAAATGGAAAATACCAATTTAAGCCAAGAAAGCACTGCACTTAGAGAGGTGTCTACCCCATTAGAAGGCATCGATTTGGTTGTCAACATTCAACATGACTCCATGATTGAAACCAGAGACAATGGTCTGGTGGAAGGAGGTGACTCGTGCCTAGGTTCTATCTTTGTCTCCATTGTCCCAGACTCCCTTGATTCCCCATTGGAAGAATGTTTTTCAAGCCCATCTAGGGTCATACCTAGTGGCCCCCTAGATTCCCACTTGTGCCTAGAGACACAAGATTCAAACAAAGTCCAACAAATGGACTTTCTTCTAGGAACTACTTCTCCAAGGCAGCTCACCAAGATGGAGGAGCTCTTTGCTAAATACAAAGATGAAAAAGAGGGTTGGTCTAAGGTTCAAAGTAAAAAGAGAACCAAAAGTAGATACCCCTCTCCGATTTCTCCTGCAGCTACCAAGAGCAGAAACAGAGCAGATGTTGGGGCTGAAATCAAATCCCCAGGCAGAAAGAAAGCCAGTCAGATAAGGAAAGAAGAAGCTAGTAGGAATATTGCGAGTGGAACCCAGAAAACCATCCTGGCTGCCTGCACCCCCAATAAGAGATTTTAGTAACTCCAAGGGACCCCAATGAGCTCATTAGCTCACACATGTAGATTGTTTTTCAAAGACCTTTCAACTCTTCTCACCAAGGCACTTTAACTCAGAAGGTTAAGCTAGTAGGAACCCATTTGAGGAACATCTCTCAAATATTTTTTGTAGAAATCATAGACGAAGCCACAACCATGTATGAAATTCAATGGGGAAACAACAACTAGCTCATCCTTGGCCAGGGTCATAGACATGGATATGGTCTCGGCTTAGTCATCACTTTTGTTATCATGCAAACCAATCTTATTGTGGCTAACTATACTTTTCACATGATCACCACTGTCATCATTTGAGCTGCTGACTAGATTGCCTTTCTAGCCACTAGCAAGGAAGCTTACATTAGTTGGACCCATGCCGATACTTTCCATCAAGTAGAGTTGAATTCTTTGGATGGAGACAATCTCCAAAGTACCGATGCAATAATTAAAGATAATTATTATTGCAAAGGGCTTGTTTGGAGGAGTTATTTCACTCATGTCAAGCTAGGGAGGATTTGCATGAGTAATAACAATATGTCACCTCCACATGCTTTTTGGGCCCCTTCCCCAAATCTTGTAATTATTTCAGAAAGCCAACTTTTAGAAAGCCCACAGATAAGGCAGTTAGAAAGAAGGCAAGCAGAAAATTTCAGCTAAACTAGAGGAAAACCAGAGCCTACACGAAAGCCATGGTTGGGGAAAGGCTAAGAAGGGAGCTGAAGAGCGATAGTGAGAAATGGTAGAATCATACAAAAGTCTAGAATGCCTTACAGAAAGGGGATATCACAACTTTTATTGAAAAACTCCATGGTTGTAGGAAGGAAATCACAAAAATATTTGTCAAAACCTGGAATGAAGGGATGGTGGAGATTGAGGGAAAGTCTTTTACTATCACAGAGGAGGTTATATCGAAGGTCACTGGCATTCCCATCATTGAAAATAAATTCTACAGAGATCGTAAAATATTAGATATTGCTGTCAAAAAGTTTGCAAGAGACGACAAGGAGATGAAAGCCATAGTTAAGTCGGGCACCTACTACCTTCTTGGGAGCTTGAAGATGCTTTGGAAATATGTTCTGAAGGCCCTCATCTTGTATGTCACCCTAGACACTAGGTTTGATAGAATTCACACCTATCATTTCATCTTGCTGAATCATTTTAGGCATGATATTAGGATATCCATTCCTTTTTATCTCTACTCTTCTATAAACGATAATATTAATGGTTTTAGAGATAAGAATATTGCTAATCTCGACCTGCATGAAGGATTTCTTCTGTTGATCTATGAATTCTTTAAAGCCCAAATCCTGGGCAAGGAAATAGAGGATAGCAAAGCTAAAAGTGAGGACTCAGGGTCGGATTATGTTCCTTTAGGAACTTTTGTGGGAAAAATTTTGGATGACAGTGAGGAATTCGAAAAGAAGAAATAGAACAAGGGATCCCCTTCCAAGAAGCGACCCTTGAAGGTCGTCAAAATTGAAAAACCCTCAAAAAAGAAGGATAGGAAGGAGGTTAAATTGAAGGAAGAGAACAATGACAATGAGGAAGAAATGGATACTGAAGATAATGAGGGTAATCCCAAAATAGAAGCTGCATACATGCAAGAACAGGTCAAAGAGGAAAACCCCAAAACAATGCAAGACTTCTCGGGCCGCCTATCAGTTGATCTCACTATTAGTGAGGAAAAAACCCCTCCTCCTTAGTCCCCTATTGGTACCAATATTAAGAATCACGATCCTATTTTCGAAGACCACAATGATGAACAATGTACTAACCAATCACCTATAAGGATGGATGAAACTGAAGATGCCTCTAGGGGAATATAATAGTCAGGATACTAGGAAAGGCAAAAAGGTCTAGAGAAATTTGAAATTCAGTACTGTGTGAATGGGAATAATTAGGGAGGCTGTTTACCCATAGATTCTAGAGGACAATGAAGGAAAAGTCCACAAGAAAGATTTGATTGATCCAGCACTAGTGGTTCTAAGTGATAAAGCCATGAAAATGGATATGGACTTCCTCAACAACACCAAGAACAACATGCCGGATTAGTTTAGATCTTTCAAATGGCTCTACCATAAAATTGAGGACCTCAAAGAAAAAATTCAAAGCTCAGACAACAAGGAACACACCACAGAGAGAAAGCTAAGCCTGGAAACTAGGGTCCAACACCTGGAATTCAAAATGATAAGCCTAGAAAATACCCTAAAGGGAATAGCTGAGAAAAACTTCAATATCCTCAAAACGTCCAATGAGAACTTAAAGTTGTTAATCAAAAAAATGGAAGAAAAAATGGAAACCACGGCTGATCAGAGGACTAGGGAGGATGAGAAGGAGCCCACTGAAGGACTAGGAAAAAGAACCAGGCAAGATTCAAGAAAAATAGGGAGAAAATTGATCCCCAAGAATCCCAAGTTCAGAATGTGAAAAATACTATTGACCTGATGGAGGCCCTCGAAAGCAATGCGGCTGTCATGCTCAGGAGATTTGCATAAGTAGCTCTGGTGCCTTTCTTTTTTGCCCTGTTTTCATTGTGTCTTTGTCTTTTCTTGCTTGGCCATGTCATCGCCTGTTCCTTGGTTTTCTAAAATGTTAAACTCTGTTATGTTTTCATGCTTATCTTTTTTAAATTACTCTGTTGTGGGTTTCAGGAACCCTGCAAAACCTGTTTTACTTAATCAAAAACTCTTGTAAATTAATGAAATTGTGTACACTATTAAAAAAATTATAATTTACTCTCACAAAAAATATCTCATGTCTATGAGACTATTATTTTTTTTAAGGTTAGAGTAGTTTATGTTTATAAAAAAATTATATTAATTTTTGTTGTTTTAAATAAACCTAAAAGATAGTTTTAGTTATAAATACTTAATAATTCATGTTTCAAAAAAAAAATGTAGATGGAAAATTAAATTTTAGTTTTAGTATTTTGGATATTTTTGGTTATAAATAATTGCCACATCATTCATGTTTAACAAAAAAAAATGTAGATGGAAAATTAAATGTTTAGTTTCAGCATTTTACATGATGTGGATTTTCACACTAGTTTTCACTTTGGTAGACCACATAGTTGATAGGAGACTTAAAGAATGTAGTGGTAAAATGTTTTCTCTTGTATAAACATATGTTAAATTTTTATTTAAAAAATTTATAGAAACATAATTTTTTTTTTAAATAATAGTAATTCAATGCGAGCAATTATTTACTATGTATTGTTGATTTTCATTATTATTTTTACTGACATGTTTCAAATTTTACATCAGCTAAGCTACGATATCTCTTGTTCAATTTGGTATGAGCATATTAAAAATGGTATCCTTAATTAGAAATTGTTAGGCTATCATCTTTATATGTCATCATGATCTAAGTCTAGTAATAGAATTGGTACACTTAAATTGTCTAACAATTTTTTATTCCACCTTGAATGTGTAAAGAGGCAAACACTTGCACATAGTAAATCTTTTTCTTGGGTGCTTAGAGTTGAGATAATAAGTTATAAAAAATGATCAATCCTCTTTAATCAAGAAAATTTGTATATCCATATCAAATCTACAAAATATATTTTAATTTTTCAATTTGAAATTTTAAAGGTATCTCTCATGAACATATTTTTATATCTTAAAACTCATTAGGACTATTCTTTTTATGAAATGTATATATATCCATCAAATAAATCATTGTTAATACTTATGAATTACATTCTATTAATAAATATATCAACTAACTATAACACACATTAATAATGCTTCTAATTATATTTGTTTACATGTATGTTGACTTATTCTTTAAGTCAAAAGAATAGACACATGTATAATAATAATAATAATATATATTTAGTAAACGTGAACATATATTGTATGAAGATCAATATTAACAACAATATCATGTTGTTGTTGAGGCTAATGTGGCCCTCCATGACTTAATTTTGGCAAAGGAGAAGGGTTGTAGAAAACTTTGGGTTGAAGGTGACTCCTTAAACATTGTAAAATGTTTAAATAAGAACTCTATTCTGTCATGGACTATCCATACTATTATGCAAAGGGCTCAAATCCTATTCAATTCATTTGAAGAATGTGCCTTCACACATAACTTCAGAGAAATGAATGCCATTGTTGACTGGGTTGCCAACGTGGTGTGCAAGTTGGAGAAGATGATGATTTGTGATGATGAGAGTGATTTTCTTTTTGAGGTGAATTCATTAATAGATAGTGACCATTTACAGAGCAAACAAAAGTGCGCTAAATAGTTTATTTAATGATGATTATTGATTACAAGGTGAGGATTCATTATTTATTTCCTCATGGGAAGTACAACTTGGTGATGATGCGTCTAATTTGGCATGACATCTGGGTTTTTTTGCTAAGTTTAGCATTGCCAATTTTATTTACAATGGAATTCTGAGTTTTTTCAGTGATACTATGAAGGGATTTTAGAGAGAAAATATGGGAGGGAGTAAGAAGAGATTTGAACTGGTGAATTGTGAGGAATGGAAATAGAATAAGGAGGTGTGGGATATTTTGAAGAAAGGAGTTATGGTGACCTTCATGGAGCGGTTACATGGCAGAAAACCTACTGTGTCAAAGAAATTCTATAAAACCTGGAAGAATGGTATGGTTCTTGTGGGAAACCAGTTAATGGAGGTCACTGAGGAAATCATAGCAAAAGCTACTGTCAAGAGTATTGAGGCTTTAAAGTTTTAGAGAGACAGAAGCATTTATGACAAAGCGCCTAAGAAATTCTCCATTACTAAGATGGAGAAGTTGAGACTGGTTAAGGAGGATACCTCCCACTATAAACCTAAGAAGATTTTTTGGCCATGGAGGTATGTGTTATTTCATATTATAAACTATATTATGATTGATGGTAGATTTACCAGAGCTTATGGGCATCACTTTATGCTGCTAAACCACTTTAGACATAATGTGAAGATTAGTCTTCCTTTTTATTTGCTTAGTTATTTGGAGTCCACCATTATTAATTTTCAGAGGGATCCAAAAGGAGACCATGCCTCTCATCAAGGCCTCATGGTTGTGGTGTTTGATCTCCTCAAAACAAAAAAAGTGGAGAAACCTTTTCTAAAGATTCATACCAGGGATGATGCAGAAATATAGGGTGATGAGGAGGATATGTATGGAGAGAAAACAAGGGATGATGAGGAAGATCCCTCTGAGGCTTTTTCTCTAAAAAAGGCTAAGTTCAAAAGATTGTCTTCTAAGAATAATGCTAAAAGGGCCTCGGTTGAGGACTCCGAAACTAAGAAAGGCATTGAAGATGAGGGTTTTGAAGAGGAAAAGGGGAAACAAGGGAACACGAGGAAAAAATGTGAAATCATAGGTATCAAGAATAGAAAAAAAAGGGTAATACAGAGGAGAATTGTTCTTTCCTCGGAGGATGAAGATAACTAAGAACAAGAGAAGAGTGTTGGGGTTAACATTGGGGAGGAGATAGTTGAAAAGGGTAGGCTGAAAGTTGACATTGGAAATCTGGGTGAAGGCCATATTTCTAAAGGAAAGGAGAATGATAATCTACATATGCTTACCAAGTAATGGATGATATTATGGATAGTATTGACAAAGATCCTGCAGGTACCAAGGTGACTAAGAACATTGATGAGAACTCTAAAAAAGTTACTAGTGGGCAAAGAGATTTACCCAAAGACAAGAGCTTCTTGGTGGATTTTACTTGCACTCTTAGTAAAATGATGGATGGTGTGAACAATATGAAAAAGGATCTACGAGTGATGGGCAAGGAGGTTAACATCATTAAGAAGACTAGTTTCGAGGACAAACCTGTTTCTATTTTCCTAGATGAAATGAAAGATGTGGTTGGAAGAGAAAAGGCTTTTACTGCTATCATGGACAAGGTTTGTGAAATGGAAAAAATACTTAAAGAGAAGGAGGATAGAGTTATGGCTGGAATCTTGATGACATGATTTGCATGCTGAATAATAGAGTGGACAATCTCGAGGACTCAGTAAGGAAAATTTTTGAACAATGCCTTGTTAGTGTTAGGGCATATACTAAACATGCTAAGATTTTGGTTGCCAAGATGGTGCAGGAGAAAGGTGCTAAAGAGGCTAAGGAGATGAAAGAAAATGTGGGGCCAAGAAAGCATACACAGGCTAATACCAGAAAATATGGCACCAAATATGACAAGGAGGGTAAGGACCTAGAAGACCTCAAGAACTTTTCTAGGCAGATGCAGCTCATGATGATCCAGGCTGAAGATCTTATGAAGTACATGTAGTTATCACTTTCGTGGTTGTCCTATCTTTTTGCTATCCCTATTGGGGTTTTTATTTTCTTTTTGCTGATGTGTCTATTGCTTAATCAGTATGTCAAGATTCTATTCTTTGTTGTTGCAGCACATTTCCTGTAAACTTTAATGTTAAACTTTTATTCTCTGTTCAGATTTCAGGTCTTTGTAAAACCTATTTTTACTTAATCAGAACAACAGTATC
>BSBK01003022.1:712500-716275 GCA_027943335.1 Chamaecyparis obtusa
TACCTTGCTCGGCGCCTTCAAGGAGAGCCACGGCCTTTGCGAGCTCATCGGAGTTGGGAGAACCATAACGTCCGTAGACGTAGCGGGCATTGTTCATATCTTCGAGGCTGTTGAAGTCGTAAACTGAAGACTGCCACAGAGCCTTCCCAGAGAAAGCAGAGTTGCAGCACAGAGAACCTGCTTTTGCACATATTGATGCATCTTTGCTTGCCATTCTCGCTGATCAATTTAATTTATCTTCTTTTCTATAAGATTTTGCTCAATTGCGTGCTCCTTTAATCTGTATTTATGAGAAGCTCCAGGCATTCAACTAGGTATTTAAGAGAAGTTCCAGGCATTGAACCAGTTATTTTAGAAACTGAATACTAGTCAAACCTAATTATCGATTTTAAATATTGTAAACCTCATTTAGCCGCACTAATCCCTTATAATATTATTAAGGTACACTTCTGACATGTATAACATGGATGATTGTCAGTTTTCTGCGGGAACTCGTACGTTTATGTGTGAATGCGAAAGAACCATGGAAAACCGTGCATTAAGAAATAATTTAATTCCATTATTAAGGTAGACTTATGACTTGTATAACATGTCTGGAAATGGTAAATTACGTATGCGCGGGTTTCAAGAAACACGGGGAACGTGGTTCATTACGATCTTTATAAATTTGATGATGAACGTTCTGCATTGGAAATATTGATGTGATGACGAGAACCTGAATAAGGACGAATGCCAAAGAATGGAATTGCAAAATAGCTCGTAGGAATCTTATTCATCATGTATCAATACCTTTTTATAATACAAAAAGATTTAACAGCAAACTCAACAACCTTCCTACAATCCTGCAAAATGTTTGACTGCAATCTAATGTGCATTGAGAGCTATCTAGAAAAGAAGGATAACAAACTAAAGATGTTTAATTGTTATTGATACCAATTGTAGGCATATTTTCAACAAAGGCATTACTCATAAACATATATCTATTCCTCTAGAGTTCAACAAATAAATCTATTTTCATTTGATCAATCAATTCAGTAGTACTTACTGATATGGTTAAGTCGTCGATATATAATGATGTCAACCAACATTCTCATATTCATCATTCTTAAGGCACCAATTGAATCTTATTTACTCTTAGTACAATCATTAGAATCCTATTTATTCTTAATGAAACATTCTTGAAAGAAGACATCAATTTTATGGTGCCATGACCTCGGTGTTTGTTGAAAACCATACAATGACTTCATACCAAATCTTCTCTTCCCATCTTTACAAAGTCTTTAAGTTGAACTAAATAAATATCCATTTCTAAAAGATCTGAATTAAACTTCGTAGCATACAGTGCTATCAGAATTCTAATAGTATTTATTTTAGCCACAAATGCAAAAGTATCATCATAACATATTTCTTATTTTCAATAGTACCCTTTTGCAAGTAATTTAGCTTTGAATTTATCATTAGCACCACCCTTTTGAAACATAGTTTTTATTTCTAGGTGATTCAGTCAACTCTCATATGCCATTAGACATAATTGAATAATATTCATCTTACCTTTCATTGTTCCATTCCTTAATATTCTTATCTACTTTAGAATTTTGAGGCTCATCTAAACTCATTAATACATCCATTAGAGCATCATCATTATGCTCAAGTGGTGCCTTGATGTAGAGGAAGACAAAAAATAAATTACAGTGTTCTTAAATCAACCAAATAATACATCAAGAGTAAGCATAGGCCTTCATTCCTAGACATCTAACCCTAGGTCTATTTTAGCATCTTTTAGCCATACTTCCTTTAAGTCACATAAAACATGATTTACATTCTAACATAGGACTCTTGGGGCAGGGACAACTTCTTACCTTATTTCCAACAATATAGTGTTGGTTGGACACATGCCCACTTTTTGACTAATGCATGAGACTATCCTTTTGTGGACTAAGAGACATACTTCAAAATCTTTTATTAAGACCAAATCGAAACAATCTTGTAAGACTTCAAAAAACAACCTTTGATGACTTTTCTTTATTATTCAACCCACCATGAAATTTATTTAAACAAAACCCTACCCCTATTGATCTATCAGACAATCATACCTTGCTTCTAAATATGTAATGTACCCAAATTAATAGAGAGTGCATAAATTAAATTAATTAATTAATTAAGAGGTCCCAAAATTTAAATAATACTACAAAGGAAGTTTCTTTAATTAATTAATTTGGTTATAAAATAAAAAGAGGCCAAAATAATTAAAGAATAAATAATAAATTCATGATGGCCCATTGTAACCTTTTAGAAGCTTCTTGGAGGGCTTTATAAGGTATTGGATGGCACCATAGGCAATCATTGAGGAGTTATGTTTTCTTTTATATTGTGCAATTCCAATTGGAATTGAGTCTCTATTTGCACTTTTTGAGGTGCAAGACCCTCCCTACTTTGTAATCACAATTTTGTTGGTTAGCGACCACCCTACTCTATTGTTGGAGATATTACTTTAGATATTTCACTGTGTACTTCATTGTTGAATTTGTGAAGTCTACTTTTGAAGAAAAATTTGTGGATCTGGATATAATCTAAGAATATAAGTCTCCAATTGATAGAAATTCATTTCTCTATAGTATGATCTACTATCTATTTGATACCTTACATTATAATTATAATGGTCATTCATATTTCTAAATAGGTCTAGTATTGTTATGGACCCAGTGCCCAATGTTGAGTGTCGAAGGTGTCAGGTGCCGAAGGGTTTCAAAGGGTGTCAACTGTTGAACGGTGCTGAATTTCAGCATGTGGCATGTGGAGTGCAATCCTATGTTGTGTGGTGTATGGTGTGCGAAGTGTAGCATGTGTGGTACAATGGAAGTATACATGGTATGGTCGAAGTGTGCACGATATGGTGGATGTGATCTATTGGTACCGTGGAAGTGTACTAATGGTATGGTGGAAGTGTGTTTGACTACTATCTTGGTAGTGCGCTACTTGTAGGATTGAAGTGCACTATTGGTATAGTGGAAGTGTGTTAACTAACACAATGGAAGTTTGTTAATAGGGTAAAAGCACAATAAGCTGCCACCCTTTTACAAAGTAAGAGGCTAACAACAACAAAAACTAAAAAACTTCAAGGGCATAAAAGTCACATTTTTATTTAGAATTTGAAGATGATGTAAACTGATGAGATGTGTGAAATAGGATGAATTTTATGCCTATAATTTTTTAAAATTATTTTGGACATAAATTAATATATTTTTTTTAATTTTTAAGGTCTATTTTTTATGTCCTGAAAAATACAGCAAATCAAGGGGTTTACCTCCCATCAAATAATTATAAGTAAAACATTGTTTTTTCCTCCAATTTCAAAATATGTTTTAGATGACATGTATACCTAGTGCAGGAAAAAGGAAAGAAGTGTTTTCGATCTATAATTTGCCCGTTATAAGTATTCAAAGTACAACTTACATGAAATCAGCAATTTTTGTCTCCCGCCACTTTTCACCTATCAAAATTATTCCAAAATCCAAATAAATTATATATTCTTGAAGAAGATTCTCTTTTCTAGTGCCATGTATAATTTTAAATTTTTTTTAATTGATTTACTATTTTTTTTAATTTATTAAATCCGCGACTTCTCAAAGCTTTATATACCTACATGTAATGTTTTACAAATTTGTTTAACATTTTCTAATTGAAATTATATAAAATTTATATATCCAAAATTGTAGTTCCGAGATCTACAAAAGAGTAGTTTTAGTTTTTTGAAATTTTTAATTTGTAGAAGAGA